>JADBJO010037035.1:0-10210 GCA_016801955.1 Conus betulinus | reverse complement strand
AATGGTCATACACCCAGCCAAACCAAATCTATGATTATAGCTACCTGTCAAAAACACCAGTTGACTCCTCTTTGCCTAAAAGTTGAATGGCACTTCTATCGAGCAGGTAGATGAGCATCTTGTTTTAGGGTTAATGATAGATAAAGAATTGAAATGGCAATCTCATCTCAATAACGTTTGCAAGGTAGTCTCAAAACATCTTTTCCTGTTATCTCAATTAAAGTGCTATATCAATTACGCTTCAACAGTGTGGGACGGAAGTAGTGACGTCTACCAAAAGACTGAATTCTCTCCATAGACGTACAGCAAAGCTACTCCATCCAGCTGTATCTCTAACAACAGACGAAAAACTAAAAGCGGTGAACATATTTCCTCTGAATAGGCAATTGGAATTCAACGAGGCATCATTTATGTTTACAATCTTGACAGATACTATGCCATGTTATATCAATGCCCTTTTTACAAGATCGAACAGCTTTTCTGGCTCGACGAAATTCCTTCTTCCCTACACATGCATTGATCTACACAAAACAAGCCTAGCTTACTCTGGACCATATGTCTGGAACTCACTTCCACCGAATCTACAAAACATAAATACTTTAAAACTGTTCAAGGAACATTTGCATAAACATTTATGTCTCAGTAATTTAAGTATACGATTACAATGATTAGCGCAGATTCGCAAAGTCTTCTGTGTACCATACTTTGAATAAATCGTCTAAACATGAAACTACTCCGTTAAAATCGCTCATCCCCACTCCCACTCTGTCTACCTTCCATTTTCTACTCCCCCATACCTACCATTCTCTCTTCCCCACCCTCTCTCTCTCTCTCTCCTCTCTCTCTCTCTCTCTCTCTCTCTCTCCTCTCTCTCTCTCTCTCTCTCTCTCTCTCTCTGTAGCTTTGTTTGTTTGTTTGTAAATTTCCTTCTGCTTTACCATCCCCCATCTCATTAGTACTTTTATGAATAGCTTGTTTATCATTGTAGAATTAGGTTACCATGTTGCTATGTTGAATTGTCAGTATGAATGATATGTGTTGAAGTAATGTATGCATGACAAGGACAGATTGTAAGACTAGGCTTTGGCCTGAAATCTTCTCGTGTATTAAAGATCAATCAATCAATCAATCATCAATCAATCAATCAGTCAGTCAATCAATCAGTGTGTGTGTGTGTGTGTGTGTGTGTGTGTGTGTGTGTGTGTGTGTGTGTGTGTGTGTGTGTGTGATGTTGTCCCCACACAGCAATCTTCCATTCCCCAGAAGCTGTCCAACAACCAGTGGAACTGCTCCACCCCAATCTGGATTGATCTTCAGCCTCATCTCACCTGCAACCTGATTGCTGAATGTGATTCCGCTCAGGACGAGGCCCTGTGCCATCATGAGCCGTGTGCCCATGGTGGATTTTATGTGGAGGGTCGCTGTTACTTGCTGGGTCAGCCAACAGAGGCATTGACCTACTACCAGGCCAGGCAAAAGTGCGTGGGTCGCGGGGGTTACCTGGCTAGTTTTAACACCAATTCAGAAATGGACGCGGTGATGCAGGTGGTGTGGTGGAACCGTCGTAGTCGTGATGTATTTGTCGGGTTGGCTGTGACCTCCGTTAATTCTCACACCATGTAAGATTCTCGATTTGTGTTTATGTCATGTGTCATTTGCAATATGCAGTTTCTGCCACCGCAACCCCGTTCCCTTCCCTCCCTCTCCCACCTTCCGCTTTCCTCGCCATTCCTAGGACCCCATACCCCTGTCCCTGGCTATTTTTCTGTCTGTCTGTCAGTCCGTATGTCTTTCTGTATGTCTCTGTCTGTCTGTCTGTCTGTCTGTCTGTCTGTCTGTCTGTCTGTCTCTCTCTCTCTCTCTCTCTCTCTCTCTCTCTCTCTCTGCGTCTGTCTGTCTAGTGCTGTCTGTCTCTGTCTGCCTGTCTGTCTGTCTGTCTGTCTCTCACACACGCACGCACAGATCACACACACACACACACACACACACACACACACACACACACACACACACACACACACACACACACATCAAACACGACCAACTGAAATTAGCAAGTATACGTATGATATTTACGCTTGAAGCATCGTGAATTTCTTCTGAACATTTTACAGAGCAGGGCAAAAAAGAATTCATTCTCTGATGATTCTCTGCATAGAGGACGTCAGTCACTACGATTTACTATTATTCTCTGTCTATAATACTGGATAGTTATTTCTGATATACCAAGTCTGAGTTTTCTTGTTACAAATGTCTACCCATATCAAGGGCTTCCATAGGATTTCAGATCAAGAAAATTACGATGATTCGTATAAAATTCAAACCTTCCACGATTCTGAATTGATCACATGTTTCTTCTTTCTTTCTTTCGTTCTGCCATCAGTCGCTGACGAAAGGATACGTAAGTTCGTGTACATTTCCATTACATCCATTCAACCAGGCAAAACCCAACCCACATTCAAAACGAAGACGCACTTAAGAAATCCGGCTGGTGCGTCATCTTTCATCTAGCTCGTATAGTTCACCTCTGCATACTGTTCTACCATATTCCAGTTGTAACAGTTTTAGCAAGTGGCGTCACATCTCATCGATGAAACTAGATACAACTGGGCACCTATTGGTTTTACCATAAACAAGGTCATTAGGCAATCGCATGTCCAAAACTTCTTTAAACTGAACATATGTACTGATTCACAGTGGAGGGCGGTCTTGTCTAAACCCCATTTTTCGAAACAACAGAGACTCTCAATACTCAAATGTTTTATTCATAAAGGCAAAAGCCCCTGAGAATGGGGAAATACATTGTGATGGATGTCGCAAATTGACATTGGTATTCTTTATATTATATGCATACTTCGCTATGTTATATACATACTTCGCCTCTTGAATGCATTGTATAAATATATAATTAACTGTTTTACAGTATTTTCATTTAATGATGACATTAACAAGGTTAAATTGAAAAGGCAAGGGTTCTTGAAATACTTCTGTGGGATGAATTGCTCTTTAAAATCTTTTAATACTGGACAAACCAATGCAAAATGAACTCCATCCTCTCTCGTATCTTCTTCTTCTTTCATTTAATGTATTTCGACGGAGTGGACAGATCAAATTTTGCATTAGATGACTGTCTATAACTTAAGTAATGAGTAAGGAGATCAGAGATACCAAATATAAACCTAGTCATAATATTGTTTCAGATGTCTATCTATGTTCATTGACATATTTGTACGTCTAATTAATTATTACAGCTACCAACAAACGCTTCAGAGGGATGATCAGACGATTGCATACCAGTCAAGAGTATGTGATGAACGCTTCTGTCACTGGTCATCAGGCAAGTATTATATCTAAGTTCAGTTGTGTGAAGAATGCTAATGGCAATGACAACTACAGTTATATGTTGTCACTGTTGCTGATGTCATCATTACTTATCGACTGCTGCAGCTGTTACAACATAAGATAGTGATGAGCAGAAAAAAATGCATGTTGGTGATGCAATAATGCTGTTAATATGGTGTTAGTGCTGTTGATGTCTATGATACTTGTTATCATGTTTTTGATAATGGTACAGAAAGGAAAGAGCAAACCAGAAGAAATTAGCGGAAAAATCTTTACAGATGACAGACCAATGTGACGAATACAAGGTCTAGTGTCTACAGTTCATGCTGATTCCAGAGCCCCTGTCATCTTGACTGACAGATAATATCAGCACTAGCAAATGGAATAGACAGAGGCCAAAACAACACATGCACAATGAAAAAAGTGGCTTGGTGTCACACCAGGATTCGCTGACTACTGTCATAGAGCAAAGCTGAAGCTACCCCTGAAATCCATCCCCCTAGAATACAGAGCGGGAAAAGCAAGGCTGCTATACTTGAGGACTCGTGAGACAATGGTTTGAGATCAGTCCAGCTCAAGCAGAAGATTGGCTGAAATGGACAGTTCCGGACGCAGTGGACGTGGCAAACTCCAGTCAGGGTAATAACAGAGCGCGCGTGTATACACACATGCATGGTGCGCGCACCCCCACCCACCCCCACCCTCACACACACACACACACACACACACACACACACACACACACACACACACACACATTTTCTTAACGAGGTGGAAACTCAAGTGCCTTGCTACAAGACACTCTACTCGGGAGTCTTTGCTGCGGCCATAATTGACTGAAATCGGAAGGAATCTTGAGTCTTTACATCAGCACTTTTCCATCACCAGTAAGACAAACTTTGTCTCTATATAAGGCTTAATATTTGAGGTACACAAATAAGAGCTCACTTGCTCCTTTCATAACATCCATAGTCGCACAGAAATGTTGCAATATAGAACAGTTCATTCGTCTTTCTTCTGACTAGTTTTTTCAGTGTTTCCAAAGACATCATTAGCATGTCGGGCGCCTTTGCCAAAAAAATCTTGGTTCTACACCATTGCAGACGTTGGTGAAGTCTTTCACATTGTCTCCTGCTTTTATGGGGTCAAAAGCAAGACAAGCTAAGCTACTTCCCTGTTCTGTCGTGGACTCAAGACGATCACTTGGTTCCCCACATGTAGTTGAAACATGTCAGGCGGCTTCCTCATAGCCAGCACGTGGAAAGAGGTGCATGCACCCCGTAAGTCCACAACGTGAGCCACGGGCAGACCAGACCCTGTCTAGGAAAAACATACGGTTCCCTGTCTGGTGATACATTAACTATTTTTCAATGTTTTCATCAATCATTTAGAAACTGAGAGACACACGGCCAAGAAAGAAAAGGTTTACAAAAGTGTTATTTTTTTCCTGCAAGGTTTCGGTGACCAGATTTTGAAGGAATTTAGAAACCGTACATAGCAAAAATGTAACAAACTACTGGGGACCTTGATGGACTAATCTGCTGTCAAGGTGGCCATTGATAGCGTGTGTGTGTGTGTGTGTGTGTGTGTGTGTGTGTGTGTGTGTGTAAGGGTGACTTGCTTGACGTGAAATGACGTGAACCTCCAATGTCCTCCAAACTGTGCAAATAGACACAATTTGAATTACTGAGGAAATATCACAAAACTGGCCCACTTGAGTCATGCTTCTCTTTCACTCCCCCTGTGTGTTCATATCCATGAGTGTGTATGGATGAATAGAGATGTAAAGAGATAAAATCAGTGTCATTTGTGAGATTTCAGGAACAGTTAAACAAAAGAAAAAGAACGAAAGAAACAAGAGGACAAAAAAAAAAAAAAAAAAAAAAAAAAATTGCAAAATATTGATTGCTTAATGTTTCAGTAACCTCACTCTAACCTAACAAACAGGTCATTACACTCGCTACCCACCACTCTGTGGGGCGATGATAAATCAAGAAAACATCTGTGTGCACATCACGAGTCTTTGCACCAAAGGAAGGTTTTACTACTACTTGTGTGAATTTGATTCTGCCTCGGACTCCAACAGACCTCACAAACAACGACAAAATCCGAACCAGGAAGAAGAGCGGGGCCCAGTAACACTGGCAAACATGTCTGTCGTCACCACACACATTTTTCTCACTCTCTGCCCACCACTCGTTGCCCTGATAACCACTGGATACCAGCCTTTTTAGCTTGTGATCTGCTAAGCGAGTGCTGGGCAGACAATGACGTCAGTTCTCAGCCCTCTGATGAGGCACTTACTGCGCTGACGTCATCTTGGTGCGTGGCTCCCAACACGTCAGAGTCGCTGTACTTTCTTTCTGTGCTCCAACAATGAAGCGCGCCTGCCTTTTACGTTGGTTTGTGATTACAGTGTAGACTGTTTTGACGGGAGCGACGAGAATTTTTGTGTCCATCCGCCGTGTCCATTCGAGAAAGCGCTACCTTGTGGTGACAGTGGTCAGGTAAGGATCAGGGAGGCTACGCTGGACTTATTATTATTTCCCATAACAGGGATACATCTCTTCATTCAGGAGAGAGGAAGGGTGGTGAGAAGTAAGTGCATTATAACATTTCATATGTCAGTTCTTTTCATGCTGCTTTTTCCTTTTCTTCTCATGTATTATTTCAAGACGTTAATAGCTTTAAACCCCGAGTTTTCACATAGTTTATCTTCTGGGATGATCAGGCTGCTTCAAAAACTAGCCTTACTCTCAGGTTGAAAAACAGGCATGTATTTCTGAGAACATCAGCTTCAAATGAAACACACGGATCAAACTTATTAATCACTATACATACATACATAGAAAAAAAAAGGCCCACGCATGCGTGCGTGCCACTGTGTGTGTAGGTGCGTGTGTGTGTGTGTGTGTGTGTGTGTGTGTGTGTGTGTGTGTGTGTGTGTGTGTGTGTGTGTGTGTGCGTGTGTGTGTGTGTGTGTGTGTGTGTGTGTGTGTGTGTGTGTGTGTGTGTGCGTGTGTGTGTCTGTGTCTGTGTGTGCGTGTGTACGCGTTTGTGTGTGCGCGCGCACTCGCGTATATATATATATATATATATATATATATATATATATATATATATATATATATATATATATATATATATATATATATATATATGTGTGTGTGTGTGTGTGTGTGTGTGTGTGTGTGTGTGTGTGTGTACAATTTCCACGCATAGGCCAAACAAGATAGATCAAATCCAGTGATCTCTGTCTACGTCCCCCTCTCTCATTTTCTGTTTCCGTCTCTGTCTTCTGTCTGTCGGTCTGTCTGTCTGTCTGTCTATCTGTCTGTCTGTCTGTCTCTCTCTCTCTCTCTCTCTGTCCGTATGTCTCTGTCTGTCTGTCTGTCTGTCTGTCTCTCTTTCTCTCAGTATATTTTACAGACATACATGCATAGACAGAGATGTGTGTGTGTGTGTGTGTGTGTGTGTGTGTGTGTGTGTGTGTGTGTGTGTGTGTGTGTGATTATCATCATCATCATCATCATCATCATCATCATCATCATTTTTCTTTCTTCATCTTGTTGTGTTGTTGTTGTTGTTGTTGTTGTGTTATCGTTACTATTATATTATTATCATTATTATTATTATCATTATTATTATTATCATCATTATAATCGTCATCATTAGTATTGTTATTACTATATTTATCATTAACATTACTAGTATGTCCATCAAATTTAACATAACTATCATTCTTCAGTTATGATATGTTTCATTTTCCGCTTTATGTTGATTTTCCGAAAAGGATGTTTATTTTACTGGAATTGCATACCATTCCTCTCTCCTTCCCCACCCACCGTGAACACTTCATGCTGTTGTTTGTGTTAATCACTCGTGAATCAGACAAATAATTTGCCTCGTTTGTTTTCTTTTGTTTGGTTTGGTTGGTTGGTTGGGGGATTTGTTGGTGTTTGTCTGTTTGGTTGTTTCTTTTTGATTTGTCTGTTTGTTTTTGTTTTTGTTGTTGTTGTCTCTCTGCGTGAATGAACTTGTTGGCAAATGTGAGCAAAAACAGACAGGCGTCAGTGTTGACTGACTGTCAATGTTTGTGTTACTTAACAGAAATGCTGATGGACCGAAGGACTGCATGTTGTTGATGTGTATTTTCTTTCCCGGGCATCACTCTGGATAAGGCTGATTCCATACGATTCATATCTTATTTTCTTTCCGCAATACGTCACTTTCTATCGTGTTGCTTTTTTCACTTCCACCATTCACTAGCAGCTTTTGCAACAACTGAATTGTGTTTTTATTGCATTTTTTTTTTCCTCTCCCACCTTATATTTGGTAGTGTGTTGATGAGTCAAACAGGTGCAGCCTTTTCAATCCTCATTGCAAGAATTCTCCCGACACTAGACTGTGTAAACATTTCATCAAAGGAAAACCATTGTCCTCTTATACACTAGAATGGGAACGATACGGTTTTCCGTCACTGGTTCGTTTTAATGATGACAGAAACATAATGGGGGTCAGTTACACCAGAATGGTGCCAGGATCCCCGAGTCCCCCAACGCATTTTGAATGTCCTTTCGTAGCTTACCGCTTTCCTGTATTTGTGCGATGTAACGGCGTTTATGACTGCCCGTACAAAGCAGACGAGGCAGGATGCGAGACTTACTCCTGCCCTGGGTACTTTCGCTGTCGTCAGTCTCGAGTGTGTCTGCATCCGGATCATGTGTGCGACGGCAGAAACCAGTGTCCTCAGTATGACGACGAATGGTATTGCTCCATGTCTTGTCCTGACCAGTGCTCCTGTCAAGGCCTGGCTTTTACCTGTAGACAGGTGTTTTCCTATAGACGAGTTCCCGGACGTGCGCTATTTAGACGTGTCTGGTAGTGAAATGAAAGCGGAAAGTTTGCTCAGGAATACGATGCTGGTCTATCTGAACATGACCCGCTGCTGTCTAACAGTACTGCTCCTTCCAGAGCTCCCCAACGTGCAGATTCTGGATGTCAGCGAAAACCAGTTGAAGATTGTTTCTTTGGAAACCCTCTCCAATGTCAGCAACCTAGTTCATTTGATTCTAGCAAAAATCCTTTAACTGGTTTGTTTCACAGTGGATCAGAAGAGGCTGTGAAGTTTCCTAATCTCAGAATCATGGACTTGGCATTCGTGGAGATACCAAACCTGGACCTGAACACACTTCAGCCTTTCTCTGGACTCGTTGTCCTAAACCTTTCTGGCAGCAATACTCGGAGCGTGACAGGGAAAGGGTATGACAATCCCTTCTGGCTAAGTTGGATCACCGTGGCAGTGAGATGTTAGAGTTTTCTCACACCTTGTTAAGGAACCTGAGCAAGCTTAGAGAATTGCACGCTGACAGCTTCAAGTTCTGCTGTATTCAGACTTTGCCAGACCATGTCAATACAAGAATTGTCACGCCCCCCTTCCCAACTTTCCACCTGTAACAAATCTTCTGGGAGCTAAGGTGCAGCGGATTTTTATCTACCTTCTGACACTTTTCATCCTTCTCGGCAACGGTCTTATTTGTGTCATGTTTTTCAGAGAGGGCAAAGAGAAGGACAGCACCACAATATTTTTGTCTCACCTGTGTGTTTCTAAATTCCTGATGGGGATGTATCTTTCAGTGCAGTGTGTGGTGGACCAGACGTATGGCAGTGACTACCTGTGGAAGGACACGGAGTGGAGGTCCGGTGTCTTTTGCAAACTATTAGCGTTCATTTTCTTGCTTTCCTGTGAGGTGGCCGTCTTTGTAGATGTCAGTATGGCCCTGCATAGGTGTGTTTGTCCTCACCTGGATGAACAAAGCTGGGTATCAGTGGGAGAAGAGAGTGACTTCTCTCGTCTGTCTCCTGGCGTGGCTGGCAGGTGCCTGTCTGTCTATAGTTCCCACTGTGTCATCAGACAGTGACTTCAGTCAGACAAGCCTCTGCGTCCCCCCTGCCTGTCTCAGGAGAACAACCAGGAGGACATCACTACGCCTTCAGCCTCTGCTGGTCGTTCTGAACGGCATGATGATGGTGTCCACTGTGGCGGGACAGATTTACATCTACATCATGATCCGAGGCAACACTTTAGATTTCTAGCCAGAGACAACCAAGAATATGACCTCACTACAGGACGTTGTATTATCAGAATTTCTATAGGGGACGTCTGCTGTTGGTGCCTCGTGACGTTGTGGGCTGCTCTGACGTCACAGGAAGTGTGGGATTCACGGTGAGGTAAATATCTCCATATCGATCTTTTTCATTTTTGTCAGTGCATCTATAACGCCGTACCTGTATCTGTTGAATGGTGTGTTGGAACGTCGCAGACAAGTGCTGAATCAAAGAGTTTTGAAGCGTCTTGGGTTTTAACATTAAGGATAAACTATGAAAAAATCTCTCTCCCTCTCTCTCCTCTCTCTCTCTCTCTCTCTCTCTCTCTTCTCTCTCTCTCTCTCTCTCTCTCTCTCACACACACACAAGCAAACGCATTTCATCCACGCGGCTTTTCCTTTTTTTTTTTTTATATTGACCAGTACGCCTGCTGAGGCTCCCCCTTTTTGTGGGAAACATTGAATTCTATTTTTCTCAGCCACGGCTGTCTCTGTGATCAAACCTGAAGGCGGAGTAAATTTAAAAAAAAAAAAAAAAAAAACCGGCGGCTCTTAGACTGACGACGACTGCCAGCCAACTCCCTTCCGCACAAGCTCAAGTAATTACCGTGCTGTGTTCCGACGAACACGTCTGATGAAGAGAACAGACATAGCACCGAAACGTACAGAAATCACCTTCAGAAAAAGAGTGTCTATACAGTGTTCCATAGAGACCCCGATATATCATGTGGGACTAATACATTTTAAAAGACATTTTCCTG
>JADBJO010037034.1:7500-10211 GCA_016801955.1 Conus betulinus | reverse complement strand
TCTATCTCTCTCTCTCTCTCTCTCTCTCTCTCTCTCTCTCTCTGTATCTCTCTCTCAACAATCAACGTGCCACGCGCGCACGCACGCAAGCACGCGCGATCATAAACAAAACAACACGAGCGCGCCGCACACCAAACACACACACACACACACACCCACACCACACACACCACACAACCCGAAAGTCAGCCCGGTGCAATGCCGTTTTAAGAGGGCCTTCAACAGTTCACGATCAGATGACGGACACTGAGGTCATGATCAATCCCAGTGAACTCGCCCAAAATCAGTGAATCGATGAAACGATAAACCCCCCCCAGTAGTCCATCACCCATCCATCCAAACTCTAACCACCCCCTAAACCCCACCCTTCAGCAAGCACAAGTAGAGAGTGGGCGTCCCCTCTGTGATCCTCGAAAATCACATTACGCGCTATACAGATAAGGTAAGAAAGGTTACAGCCCCAAGCCTTTGTACAATCATGTAGTGGTGGTTAACTGCCAAAGGGCAGAAAAAAAAAAAAAAAAAAAAAACCTTCACCACTATCCGCCCCTTACCACATTACCCCAGTCCATCCACCACGCACACTGAGGCAGCCCTCTAGTCGGCTCAGCCAAGGTTTTCAAATCCATTTTATGGAAAGCTATAATCTATTGATCTTGAACGTTTTTGTAAAGTATATGTAGCCTTTTTCACACACAACACACGCACACACACAAACACACAAACACACACACACCACACACACGCACGTGCGCGCGCGCACACGAACCACGCATACACACACCACACGTACGCACGCACACACACACGCAACGCATACCACACACAACACACAACCACACACACACACCCACACACACACACACACCCACACACACACAACACACAGAATTGATGGAGCGAAATTCGAATGCTAAATTGGAATGTCTTCAGTTTCCACCATACTAAAACCTCTCTTTGGAAATGTACTTGTGATACATTTACACTTTTAACAAAATAAACAATCTCAGAAAGAGTACATTAAAAACATTTTGAACACTCAATCCTGCCGGAATCTATGGGGAAAAAGGTGGTTTGTAAAAATAGCCCCTTCACTCTTAAAATACATGTTTTTGTCGATTTCGATTTGTATCGTTTTTGACGTTTGTATATTTTCTCATTCTCAATTTTCGTATATATATAACCCTTCGTGATGGACGCTAAAAGAGATTTATATAGATAAACCATGTGCGATCTCTCTCTCCTCTCTCTCTCTCTCTCTCTCTCTCTCTCTCTCTCCTCTCTCAAATTTTATAAGCATCCCAGCCAGTTCGGTAGTCTTAGTTTGGCTTTGGCGCCTAAAAAAATGATACATCGTCAGAAATCTGTCAATATTCTTCTATAAAGCCTGTAAATACGATCTGCTTGATATTATGTCTCAGGATCTTGAGTGCATATGCTTAAATGACTGTGTGTGTATAGTTATTAAGAAGATGTTGGTAAAGTTCATTAATGAAAAGTGTACCCCTTCATGAGGGGGGCAATGGCGATGCCATCAAATATATATATCCATCATCCATCTCTCTCTCCTATCTCTCTCTCTCTCTCTCCTCTCTCTCTCACACACACACACACACACGCACGCACGCGCGCGCGCGCGCACGCACGCACGCACGCATGCACGCACGCACGCACGCAACGCACCACACACGCACGCACCACCACAACGCCACAAGCAAACAAACGCACGGCACACCGAACCACACACACACACACACACACACACACAGTTCAGCATCGTTTCTTTTTTTCAAATATCAACAAATAATGTGACTGCACAGTTTGTTACCCCGCGCTGTCACGCATTGTCCATACAAAAACACAAAACATAAAAATCCATCTTGTCACAAAGTTTTGTTCACAAAGCAGTGTCATGTTTTTTTTCCCCCTCATAACAAACGTGTAACTTGTTATGTTTTGTCCCCAACAAACATAAATCTTGTATTGTTATGTTTTGTACAATCACAAGCACAAAGTCTGTGTTTGACATGTTCTGTGATCACAAACACAAAGCTTGTCTTGCAATGTTTTTGTACAAACACAAATACAAAGTCTGTCGTCGACATGTGTTGTGATCACAAACATAAACTTGTCTTGCATGTTTGTACAAATGCCAAATGCATGACATATTTGGTTCTACCACAATTCATCTGCACTTGGCTCACCGTTCTCAGTCTCACTTTGTTGCTTGTCGTTCGTTGTTGTAGTAGTAGTATTTGTTGTTTGTTGTTGTTGTTGTTGTGTTGTTGGCGTTGTTGTCGTACGTCGTCGTCGTCGTCGTCGTACCACATCGTCAGCAAACGTCGTTGTTGTTATTGTTATCACCTCGGCAAACCAGAAGGAAGCCGTTTTGATATGGAACTGATCGTTCGCTTTTGTGTCGTTTAGTTCACATAACTTTTCTGTCCGCTTTCACATACATCATCTGTAGACTTATTACAATATCCCTGTAGCATAAAGATTAGGTTAGAGAATGAAAAAAGACAGACAGACAACCAGGCAAGATAGACAGACAGACAACAGAATAGCTCAACAACAGACACACATAGGCGGCGAGATAGATAAAAACAGATACACAGACGCGACAGTCAAGAGAAGAGTGAGACTGACCGAAAGGCAGACTGATAGGCAGACAGACAGTGTTACAAGGCAGACAGTAGTGTAGATGGGCA
>JADBJO010037033.1:7500-10211 GCA_016801955.1 Conus betulinus | reverse complement strand
TGGCTACATAGAGAAAGGGCACTCTGACACAAAACAAAACCGACTGCAGCGGAGGCATGGGATAAGTAATGCAGACCACACATCCACGGGTTAAACAGTCTACCGTAACACGTCGCCACAAACCTTTTTTGGTGAGCCAGGGAGTACTTTTCCGTAAGAATATGTTTTATCATATTTGTGAAGATCCTGACTTATTTCTACTGTACAAAGGTATTTCACCAGCGATTTGTGTCCGGAGCCTGATAACGTCTTTGCAACAAAAGGTTTTTCCCATCATTGCGGCTGAACCCGAACACTTTCCTGTACACACCTGTTTTCGCCATCGTTTTGTCCGGAAGCCGCGAATACCTCTCCTGTACAACATGGTTGTCGCCAACATTCTCGTAGAGCCTGAATACTTCTGTCATGTGACGTAGACTCACATCAAATCATATCAAGGCATGTGACGCTCCATCACAGGTAGTCAAGTGATATGAATCATTTCCCCCATGTCACACACTAAAAAGGGAAGAATATTCATGTGGCTTGACTAGTGTAGTGGGCTCCCCATTAATTGTGAGGATTACTCAGAAAGATAGACAAGGGTGGTCATTGGGGGAAAGTGACCACTGAGAGATAGTTTAATAAGGGCTGGTAAGGTGCTGGTCATGTGTTTTGAACACTGACTATGCACTGGACTAGGAGGAGGAGGAAAGAATTAGTTTTAGCCCAGGGGTTGGCCTAAAGACTCGAACCTGTCGGACGTTGGTCAAGGGGTCCTCACCACTGACCAGTCATTACAAGGTGAGCCATAGATAGTTGGGAAAGGTACAGGGGAAAACCTAAAGAAAAGAGAAAGAAAGAATCCATATGTTAAAACTGAGGAAGCAGGTTACTTACACGAAGCTTATTCGTGTTTCAGCCTTTCACCCTTCACTCTTCACCCCGTCAGCTATTCCTCCTCTCTGATGCTGCAACGGCATCTGTTTCTTAAGTGCTGAGACGGGTGTTTAACGATGGCCATGGCGTGGAGAACACAGCGATAGTTCAGCCTCAGCAAGACCCCGGGTAAAGGAGTTGGATCTCATCGTTTTCCCCAGTGACTGGAGAGTTCAAGGGGCAAGCACGTTTTTTCTGATGCAGACAGGGCATCATGACAGTAAGGGGCGAGTGCTTTCTCGCTGATGCAGGTATGGCATCATGAATACATGGATTATTTAGTCTCCTGGTCTGGATCTTGGGGCCAATGTTGTGTAGAAGGCCATGACTTTATATTCTTGGAGAATGTGTGTATTCTTCTCTAGTAGCAAGGAGGAATCTAGAAAGTCCTTATTCATATTAAATTCGTGACTGGATTTATCTCTCCGTGTAGAATGTTTTTGATAACTACTCAAGTGTGATGTTGGAATTGTTCAATTCATTTAGTAAAGTATTTTCCCCGGAGGAGAGGGGGAGAAGAAAAAACATTCTATAGTGTGCCTTTTGGTTGACTGCGGGGATTGCGTGTGCGTATGGAGTAGATGCTGTCATGGATGCGTGTGTGCAAGAGTGAAGCGTGACACTTCTCCTGTACTGTAACAAACATGTTTTCACCATCATTTTGTTTGGGAGCCCGAATAATTCTTCCAAAACAATGCTTTCAAGATCATTTTTTGTTGCGGAGCCTGAATATTTCTTCTGGAACAACATGTTTTCACCATCATTTTGTTGTGGTACCGTGAGCACTTTTCCTGTAACAAAATGTCATCGCCATCATTTTGTTGTGGAGCCTGAATACTTCTCCTGTAAAAACGGTCTTCATCACCATGTTGTTGTGTAGCCTGGATACTTCTGTATCAAACATGTTTTTCCCATCATTTGTTGTGGATCCTGAACAATCCTCCTGTAAACAACATGTTTTATCCATCCTTTTCTTGTGGAGCCTGAATACTTACCCCCTAAGAACATGTTTTCGGCGCCCTCATTTGCTGCGGATTCTGAATATTTCTCCTGCAACAATATGTTTTTGCCATCATGTGGATCTTGTGGATCGTGGATACTTCTCCTGTAACAACAATTTTTTCGACGTCATTTTGCGGCAGAGCCTGAACACTTCTCCTGAAGCAAAACGTTTTCACCATCATTTTGTTATGGAGGCCGAATACTTCGTCTGTAACATTGTTTGGCCATCATTTTGTTACGAAGCCTGATTACCTCTCCTGTAACAAAATGCTTCGCCATAATTTTGTAGTGGAACCTGATTGTTTCTTCTGTTCTTGATAACCTGAAAAACGTGTTGTTATAAACCTTTTTTTTTCTTCTTTTCGTTCTTTCCTCTTTTCCTTTGTTTATGTTTTTCCTTGGGTGAAGGGAGTGGGGGTAGGGTGGGGGAGGCGACCCCGACGCAGACACACATCATAAACTTATGAGGACGATTTCACCAAACTCTCTTACTGTGTCTCTGTCGTTCTGTCCTCTGTCTCATTGTCTCTGTCTGTCTGTCTGTCTGTCTGTCTGTCTGCCTCTCTCTCTCTCTCTCTCTCTCTCTCTCTCTCTCTCTCTCTCACACACCACCCAACACACACAACACACCACATTTGCACACATATAAAAACCCATATGCATACACACAGACACACAACACACACACACACCACACACACACACACACACACACGCACACGCACACCCCACATGCCCCACCACACCATCAAACACACACACCACACACACACACACACACACACACACAC
>JADBJO010037032.1:0-10211 GCA_016801955.1 Conus betulinus | reverse complement strand
CGAGCGCGCCGTGTTGTGTGTTTGTGTGTGTGATATGTATTAATTAACCCTGTGTGGTCTGTGAATGGGCGGAGGGACAGTAAGGACGGAGTGTTACACAAAACTAAGGGGAGGGGTGTCAAACATTAAACATTCTACTTTATTTCGTACGGTTTCCGGAAAAGACAAAAGCGTATACCCCTACAGGAAATTCTTCCTTGTAGATTCACGCAAATTTCATTCCGACGAAGATGCAATGTTTCCGAATGCGACACATAAGACATCATATACCACTACACACACACAAACGCGCGCGCGCGCGCGCGCGCGCACAAAAAAACACAAACACACACACACACACACACACACACACACACACAACACACCTGCCCAGTGACCCCCCACGGGACAGTCTTTGTTGATGATACAACCGCTGCTACCATCGGTACGAATGGACACTTGCGGAGATGAATTCAATAACGGTCAACAGTTTTGAGCGACCAGGACCCGGACACATTATGTGACTCTCCTGTGGGGCGGTGGTAGCATTGTATTCTAATGGGTATTGTTGTAAACTATTATTCTATTATTAGTATTAGTTATCATATTTATCACTCTTCATCATTATCGTTATCATTAGTATTACAACTCATTATTGTCTATCATCATCATCCACACATCATTACTACTCTACTGCTGCTGCTGCTGCTTGCTGCTCTACTAATATTACTACGTTATACTACTACTACTACTACTACACTATATCCTACAATCTGTTGAATGAGTTGTTGTGGCCTCTGCGCCTGTGATCGTGGTCTTGATGTGCGCATTATTCGGCCATCAATCCCTATGTTAAAGCCTCACGGATTAGAAGTGGACAGACTTATCCAGCCACAGGTGTTGTGGTTCCTCTCTGTGTTACAGCTCACGGATTCGGTAAGTGGACAGGCATCATCCCATACAAGCAGCTTTATGGTTCCTCTGTAGTACAAGCTGGTCTCCTTGCCCACCCGTCTCCGTTTATGTCGCACGGGTCTGGTGTGATTTCTCATGCAAAATACTTTCGATTCTTTCGATCACTTTAGAAAGTCCGGCTCTGAGACTGACAAGCTTATTTCTCACGGTACCCCCCATAAAAAGCCAAACCCTTTCTCTGGACTAAACTGTGCTTGGAGGCCGCTTGTTTGTTTTGGGTGTTGGTTTCCTTTTGCGGTGTTCTGGGTGTGGGTGTGGTGTGTGAGT
Source organism: Conus betulinus (assembly GCA_016801955.1). Lineage (NCBI taxonomy): Eukaryota > Metazoa > Mollusca > Gastropoda > Neogastropoda > Conidae > Conus > Conus betulinus. The sequence goes on along the minus strand of JADBJO010037032.1, from coordinate 8,990 downwards.
ACAAACTTTAGAGTTAATCGTTCTGACAATAAATTGGTTTTTCACGCTCCAGGCAGTCAGTGTATTGTGTGTGTTTCCCTGTGTTGTGGTTGGTGTGTGTGTGTTGTGGTGTGTGTGTTGTGTTTGTGTGTGTGTGTGTTGCCGTGGTGTGTGTGGTGTGTGTGTGTGTGTGTGTTGGGTGTGTGTGAGGGTTGGGTGTTGTGTGTTATCTAAATGCTTATGATTGTCGAGAGAAATTGAAGTTTATTTGACAAACATTATAAAGCTGGTTTTAGTCAGTGGCGAGTAGGTGTACGGTGCGTGCGTGCGCAGGTGTGTTGTGTGTGGTTTCGTGTGTGCGTGTGTGTGTTGGGTGTGTGTTGTGTGTGTGTGTGTTGTTTGTGTGGGTGGGTGTGTGTCTGTTGGTGTGGTGTTGTGTGTGTGTGCGTTGTGTGTGTGTGCTGATTCTTGCACAGCTGCCACAATTTCATTTAGAGCAAAGAACTTTAAATGAAAACAACGAAAGGCAGCCGCGAACATGACAATTGGAACACAGAGGAAGCCACAAAAATCAAACAGGAACATGACAAAGGAAACAAAGAGGAAGTAAGCCACAAAATAAAACAGAACATGACAAAGGAACAAAGGAGGAAGGGGAAGCCACAAAATCAAAACAGGAACATAATACAGCAAAGAAACAAAGAGGAAAGCCACAAACTCAAACAAATGAAAATGGAACAAAAGGCAAGCCACAAATCAACAGAACATGACAATGAAACAAGAGAGGAAGCCAAAACCAAAAAACAAACAACCATGGAAAAAGAGTAAGCCTAAGATCAGGATCAGGAAGATGACAATGAAACAAAGAGGGAAGATGGACAATCAACGCCAAATAAAATGGAACAAAGAGAGAGCCACAAAATCAAACAGAAGCATGAAAATGTGAACAAAGAGGAAGCCACAAAATCAAACAATGAAAATGGAACAAAGAGGAAGCCACAAAATCAGACAGAAGATAACAAGAAGCAAAAACAAATTAAAATGTAACAAGAGGAAGCCACAAATCAAGACAGACCATGACAAAGGAACAAAAAGGGAAAGAGAAGCCACAAAAAAACAGAACAAAACGATATGTAACAAAGGAGGCAGCCACAAAATCAAAACCCAGAATACGACAATGGAACAATGCTGAAGCCAAAAAATGAAATTGATGGAACAAAGAAGGAAGCCACAAAAAATCAAACAGAAGATGACAAAGGAACAAAGAGGAAGCCACAAAATCAAAAAGAAGATGACAAAGGAACAAGAGGAGGGATGCCCAAAATGCCACACGAACATGACAAAGGACACAAAGGAAGCACCAAAATCAAAACAGAACCATGACAATTGGAACAAAGGAAGACCACTAAAAACAAACAAGAACATAACATGGAACAAAGAAGATGACAGCCACAAATCAAAAGAAAATGTAATTGAACAAAGGGAAGCCACAAAATCAACAGGCACATGACAAAGGAACAAAGTGAAGGCCACAAAAATCAAACCAACAACAGGAACATGAACCTGGGAGCCCCGCCATGCCCATGTTCGCACAAACTACAAATGGACCGGTGCTTACAGCGTAAATGTTGACTGAGTTCCTTGGATAAACCATCCGCAGTGTCCGCTGTACCCGTGGCCCACTGACCTCTTTTCAAACAGTTGTAAGAATCGCCCTTAAACAAAAGGGCAAAATTCACAACTGGCTTAGTACCCCTTCACTTGGAACAACCTGAATGCAAGCTCGACGTTGTACGCTAGGAGCCATTGAGGGTTGCGTTACTTAGTTGCTCTCTTTAGCCATACCTACATATTCTATGCCATAAGTTACCCCAAAGCGGTGTTACTAGAAAGCATGGTTTGCCAATTTCATGGCTTTGCCCGCCCTGTCCCGACCAATTAGCAGCATTCAAAAGTAACCACAACATGAATGCTCGGCGCTGGGAGAAGTGCGTTGACGCAGCACCGCGCTTGCAATGGGGGAAAAAAAAAAAGATGGGTAAAGCGCCGCTGCGGCACAACACTCCAATTCCTTGGCGGGCGGAATGTTTCTGGGGCTGGGTCTCAGGAAATGAAATAGGGGTCATTCTCACAATGCACACCGTCGACTGAGATTACTGCTATGTTATAGGTCTTTCACGTGAAAAGCTTTTTGCCACAGGGGAGTTTCTCGTTTAAATAACCTTCCTCGATGGTGGTACCGTTATGTGACGACTTTTGTTCTGTCCATGAGGGGTGTGTAGAATATACGACAGTGCTTCTTGGACTATTTTTTGGTACGTGCGCCATTTCTGATTGGGTAGGACTGCTGAATGCGACGAAGACAGCAGGCGACCAGCAAAATGGGGAGGGAGCCATAGTCGATTTCAGCAACGCAAACCGGTACACGGTAGTTTTGGATCAAGGCGTAATTTGGCCGGTGTGAAACAATATTTTCATATTAGTCCGATTTAGAAAATGTGCCTTACGATCTGGATTATGTCGAGGATTGGGTCTTAGTTGATGGACGGCTCATCCTCGGACAGATGCGACTCCAAGTTGAAGAATGAAGAACATTAGGGGCCAGTATACCACATGGGTCTGTTCACTGTGCTGTTCCAGAGATTGCAACCGCACGCCCTACTGCCAGCTTCCACGATGAGGGACTGGCTGTGAATGTAAGTGCAGTTTACAACACCTGAAGGTGAGTTACGGCGCATGCTGCTTCTGTTTATGTTTGGAACTCGATTTCGTTCTGCACATTTCCATGTGTTCTCGTCATAGACATAATGTGTAAGATGGATAGGTGGTGTGGTGTTTGTGTTTGTGTGTGTGTAGTGTTGTTTGTGGTTGTGTGTGAGAGAGAAGAAGAGAGAGGGGAGAGAGAGAGAGAGAGAGAGGAGATACTGACTGCTTTGGAAACAACCAAAGTAGAGGGGTTATCCTCAGTTACACCTATTAAGCGTAAGGCTCCCTCTCTCTCTCTTCTCTTCTCCTCTCTCTCTTCTCTCCGCTCTCTTTCCAGGAACGAGAACTTGAATGTGAAAAGAATCACACTGTGTTTATCCATCATCCACGTAAATGTAGAATTCTCTCTCTCTCTCCTCTCTCTCATCTTCCGCCCATCTCTCTCATCAACTCATCCTCTCTCTCTCTCAATCTTCATCTCCTCTCTCTCTCATTCGATAGATTAGTAGAACCTTGAGGTGGTAACGAGAGAGAGCGCGAGATGTCCCCTGTCTCTTTCCATCCGTTCCAATCGATCAAAACAGTTGGCCGAAGGTGGAGCCGTGCGAAAGCATCACGCGTGCCACTCCGGGATATGTTTTGTCTGCTGTGTGATAGGCGCCATGCACTCGTCTGCGCGCTGGTCATCCCCATTCTGAGGCCCACCTAAGGTGCTGTGGTCCGTCATCCGCCAGTGGATGCACATTGATGGGTACCAGGTCTGTGTTTTCAGATTACGTGGTAGCGCAGGGGGTGGCGTCTGTCTTAAAGGACAAAAAACGAAACTAGGACAAACAGAGCCGAGAAAGTCGACTTGAGGAATGAAAGACAAAGGAAGCAAAGTTGAATATCCATCCAGTGATTCAAAAATGCAAGTAGTAAGGTTTGGTAATACGCGGGTCATCAAGTTCATTTCTGCCTTATTATGCTGTTTGCAATTGGGGAAAAATGTCGTTCCGCTTCGTATGCTCTCGCCCCCCCACCCCCCCCCCCCCCACCACCGTTACTTACTTCTCACTTCTCATCCCATCCTTCCATCCTCCCACCCTCCCCTCCGCCGGACGAAGCGGTGGAAAGGTCATGTGTTCAATTGGGGTTGTCTGGTCCTTTGCTAATCAGGCGGCTCTACTTCAAAGTGAAGCAAAACGGTAGAGCCAGATTACATATACGAATGCTACGGCAAACTGCTTCGAACTGCGGCTAGCAGAGTAATATATGATCAGTTAGCAGCAGAGTTAGTCTGAAACAGCTGGTGTTCCGGTTCACGGGATATGTATCCATGCCTGTAGTCTTTATTAATAATAATGAAATAAGACACTTTACTGAATACATACTCACAGAATAAAATATGGATGATTTACACTGTTTGTTTCGCCTTTTCTAAATTATGGTAGAATGAGGATTCTTCCAGTTTCTGGAGAAAAAAAAAATACCGGGATTCAAACAAGATGGATAGCGTTACCTAAAAAAATTAACCGAAGAACCTTCCCAGATGTCTTAGAACTTTGCGATAAGTCAGGCAGGGGGGCACAGCGATTAGCCATTTTTATGTGGGGTTTTTTATTTAGTTTTTTTATTTATGACAGTTTTTTTAGCTTTTGTGTCACCGTGTTGCAATATAGTAGGGCTTATCAAAATATTTTGCCACCATTATGATCATGTCTCCTCTTCTCCTCCTCTGTAGACACCAACGATCAACCGGTTCGGATACGTTCTGGAAAGGGTTGAAACGGCATTGACAAAAAAGCATTGGTGTGGGATTGAAAATTTCACTTTCGTCAACTTGGCATGTTATTCAAAACGTCCCCCCCTTTTGCTGAAAAACTAGAAGATGTGAAACGTTTCACCAAGAGCCGTAGCTTATGATCTTTACTTGTTTAGTGGATATACATTTTAGTAGTCACGTTCCTGCCATGCGAGAAGTGAAGTTACTGTAGATGTGTATCCAAGGGTTTTTCCTTTTTTTTCCCCCCCCCCCCCCATAGTTTAGTATAGAACATTGCGGTTATTCCAGTTTATAACAATCGTCAAAACAACCTGATGGTTAGGGGCTAGTTAAACGGATTTTTATGGTTTCACGCGTAGGCAGTCTTTAACAATAATATCATGCAAGCTAACGGAAATCGTCATTGGTAGTTTGGTGTGATAGATCTCTCTGAGAAGTAGGCCGGGTCTTTCACAATGTCATTAAATTAGTTACGGGTATTATGGTTTTCATCGAGTGTAGGACTGTGCTTAACAGGGCATGAAATCTAATGAAGATATTACATTGATCGGTCTGCGTGATGGATGATATCTACAGAAGTAGGCTGTTCCTTAACAACATCATTAATTACTCCCTGAAATTCTTGCATTGCTATTAGTGTTGTGATGATGAGATCTTCCTGCAGGCCGCAAAACCTATTCTTAACCATCTCGTGAAATTCGATGGAATTAAAAAGCTTTCCTCATATTCTTTCTTGATTCCAGCAGTACTCTTAACAATAGCAAATCATTTTGATCTAACCTTGAAGTTGTTCGTGAATTTCACGCCTTAATCAATTTCAGTTTTGCACAGTACACGGGGCATATGAGTTGATGTCGATTCGGTACTCCACCATAAAAGGTGATTTTTTTCCGTCAGTCGTTCGTTCAAAAAGATTTACGGACGTCAAATAATAATCATGAGCACTAGCACTGCGTCCCTGATCAGAAACATACATAAAGTGGCCTTTAACGTCACCACAGCATGGTGTATCTGAGAACTTACTTACATGCTTAATACGGAGCATGAATTTACTGATTTTCTTACCATTTGAATTTTAGGGTCTTGTCCTGAAGAGCTCATCCTTTACATCCTTATAATCTTTTTTTCAACGTCAATACGGAGCTAATGCTCAGTCATAACTTTCGGGGAAGATATCTGACGTTCTAGTTCAAACAGTACCTCAATATCACCTGACAATAAACAACGTATCCCACATACTCTAATTCAAGCATATCACTTCCGTTACGTACTATTCACATATACTCGATATCTATGGGTCATATACCCTGGAGGAACCATAAGCGCATACAAGACTATATATCTTTCGAGAAAAAAAATCTTTGTCGACCCATCGAACAACAAAAACAGTAATCGTTATCTCATTGTGAATGTGGGGGGCCGCCATAAGTTGCCAGAGATTACAAGACATGTAACCACACTACCCCCCAAATGACACACACACACGGGACACCTTTGGAGGGAGGGTTTTGCTCATCTATTTTCACCTTATTTTGTTTCACGGTGCATATCTCGACCATACGCGGTGATTGTGTACATTTTAGTCTTTGTCTGTCTGTTTACGAACAGGCAAAAGATTAAAGACATTGTGGGCCGACCGGACTCTATCTGAAATTGCGCCCCAAGGTTCTATGACTGTCCGGACTCTAAATTAACACACCACCTCAATGACTATAGGCCTATGGTCGTTTGCCCATAGAACTTTTTTTGTTTTTGGCTCTCTCCTAGCATGTTAGAGATGAGGGGACAAGTTTTCTTTTCCCCTCTAATGTCCCATCACCTCGCACAGAGAAAGCCTATCCAGTAAAGATTCGACAATCCTGTCGAGCTCTCCAGAATTTTTATCTTTATCTTCGAAGAAAAGTGTCTCTAGCCGATATGAGGGAATCTGGTTCAGAGCTGAGACGGTGCAAAACACGCGATCAAAAAGGACAACAGGCAAAAAAGCTCTTTTTCTCGGTAGTCACTCACTCCACGTCCAGTCCTGATCTTCACAGTCTTGCCGTGACTCGTTCTGGACGCGTGGCACTCCGTGAATGATGAGGTTTTTCTTTCGCGTTAGTGCGACTGTCCCAGTCATCCATATCCCACCGTTTTGTGTCCCAGATAATGCACGTTGACAATCAGTCTTTCGTTCGTTTTCGGGCGCTCAGCTTTTCATTTCCAGTTCTGACATCGGTGACGTCCTAAACGCCAGAAACTTCACTTTGAAGACTGGAGAGCACAGTTCCGTTTACCTCATCAGTTTTTCCGGTTCGTATGTCAATTGGACTTGCATTGTCAAGAGTTGTGTTCATGACGTCCTTCAGAGTGGGGTCTGTAGAGGAATGCTGAAGTCTGTCTCAGGTGTTGACCCAGGTCCGCCACTGTCGCGACGTGAAGAGCCTCCAGTACCAGCCCAAGCGTCCCTGTCTCAAAGCTGTCTATCCTGGCAGGTCCAGGGTTTGAGGTCCACGTCTCTCCTCATCGGTGTATCAAATTTCCTTAGAACAGTGGAACAAGTAACACTTCCTACGGTGACACCGACCATTCGGTTTTTCTCAACCTAATGATGGAGGTGTCAGGATGAGGAGAGAGAGAGAGAGAGAGGAGAGCGAGAAGAGAGAGAGTTCTTAGATCTGAACATCACGGACTAGTCCACAGACCAGTTGACAGATTGCATTAACAGGGAGAGCAAGTGGAAGATGGGATGGCTGAGGGAGGGGGAAAGATGATAGGAGCATCACAGCAGCAGGTCATCAAAGCCTGACAATGGAGGAGAGGGTGGCGAGAGATGCGGGTTCGTGTTAGTTCGTGGTGGAGGTTCTGCTGGCTGGCTGGCTTATGCGCACGGCACGTGCTGTCCGTGATGGCCCGTGTGCGCACGCCAATATTGTCAAGTGGCATGCAACATTCGACTTCTTGATTAACTATAACTCTATTTTATTAATTTGGGGGGAGGGTACACACTCGGTAGGGGTTTCACTTCCGATCTAAAGTAGAGGGACGACCTGCGCTTAATTGCAGCCCAGAAAACAACAAAGATGTTATGTATGTGTGTGCTATTTTTAAATTCTGATGACATAAGAGCAATTTTTGTTTTTATAATTCATATTTTCCTTGCAGTCATTGCAACACCCAGCTGCTCTGTAAGTTGCTGGAATGGTGCTCGGTACTTATCCTTGGATATTTATGTATTGTTTCATTGTAATTTAGTCCCCTTGCAGATTCATTCCAGAACTGGGCCCTCAGCACTGTGTCTTACCGAGGTTATTTTTTTTTTGTTTTTATATTTTCTACTTTTCCACAAGAAAATGTAGCTTGTTTTTGCTCTTTCATCGAGTTTCTTTGGTTTCTTCTTAAGGCACCTTTGGTTTAGTTTTTTTGAAAAACATCATCAAACTACTACGGTATTGCACACCAGCCTTTTTGGGTGGTATAGCCATTCTTCTTAAAACCGCGAAAGGCAGAGGAGTCGTCAAATTACCACTTCCGCGGTTCACTGAGGTAAGAAACAATCAGGTTTTCGAAATACCGGTATCTGACCAGGAGTTATATGATAGTGAGCTTCCTCTCCATTGGAGATGGTTTCCCCATTAGGAGACTATAAACTTGCTTCTAAGGGGTTCCGGGGGTTTGGGGGTGGTGAGAAGCATTTATTATTCCCCAGGGGTGGGTGGGCGGACGGGTCACCCACTCCAGCACATACAGATCAGTTTGAGACAGAAGAATCTACCCCTGGGCGCGAATGAAGATATCGGCTTATCACGCCCCCCCCCCCGCGGGCCCCCCCTATTTTTACAGAGTCTGAGACATAGGCGGAGCAAAACTTGTTTATCCTTCTTATATATATATAGTATATATGTTAAAAATTTGATTAAAATGTACAGCCATTAAAATCGTGTATTTCAGATTAATGGGTAGGATGCTTATGTTTAAAGGGGTACATTTTTAACAGATGCCGCTCCAACTCGGTGTTCGAGCACTTTTATAAACTTGTTGGTTGGCAACACCATTTTTATATATATATTTAAAATAACGCTCTCTTGTTGCCTGGCTCCGCCCCAACCTGTATCACGGACTGGAAGTAGAAACCAAAACGGTAAATATCAGGATAAAAACAACAGCTCGGTTCATGTCTCCGACTTGTATGTTTTTTTACCAATTCTCGCTGTTTTAACAGCTTCATCAGGCCAAGTACAGTGATAAAAGCATCACATCAAGTAAAATGGAATACCCGTTGATGGTAACTCCTATTTAGGTAAACAGAGTAAAAAGAGGTCACAACTGCCGCATGCCATTATCACATTAGTACGCACGCATAACGCCACGTCCATACGACGCCTCGCATACACCACGGCCCTCGCACCGCTCCTACACTCCTCCCCCCTCCGTCGTTCTCCTCTCATCATCTAGTCCTACCCAACCCCCCCTCCCCCCCTTTCCCTCTCTATCAGATTTCTTGGCAGTCTGTCTGAAGATCTTGCCATTACCATCGCCTGGCTCGCCCCCTCCATTCATC
>JADBJO010037031.1:0-10213 GCA_016801955.1 Conus betulinus | reverse complement strand
TCTCTTCCTTTTTTTTTCTCTCCGTTTTTTAATTCCTTCTTTTGTTTTAAAATACTTGCCAAGTTATCATATTAACGCCGAAGGATTATAGACTGCCCTTCCTTCTTCCACACCGCTAATTGCTCTATTAATCCTCCATCTTCGATCTTCCTCTGTCTGGCTGTTCAGCCAAAGAAGGAGAAGATATAGAGACAGATTAAAGAAATTTTATGACAACACACACACACACACACACACACACACACACCCTATATATATATATTAATATATATACACACACCCACACACACCCCAACCCACACACTGCCTCACGCACCGCGACACACTCACAACCTTCAGCGCGTCACGGAGCGCGCGCTTCGCACACACACACACACCAAGCACACACACACACACACTCACACAACACACATCACGCACACACCACACAGAAAACACACACACGCACGCACGCACGCAGGCACACTTCTCACACACCCACGCACATTCACACACACCACCCACACACCACACCACACAACAACACACAACCACACCACACACACAACACACCTCGAATTTTCTCTAGTATCCTAGCTGCATCCTGCCGAGTGGAGGGCTGTGTCTACCACTGCCATCAGCAATTTATATTCCTCTGTCTTCCCCGTCCGTCCATCCGTCCCTGTCTGTCCGCCTGTCTGTCTGTCTCGCTTGTCTGTCTGTTTGTCTGTCTGTCTCTCTGTCTCTCTCTCTCTCTCTCTCGCTTCTCTCTCTCTCCTCCCTCTCTCTCTCTCGTCTCTTCTCTCTCTCTCTCTCATGTGTGAACGCGCACGTGTACGTTTGTGTTTGCGTGTGTGTTTGTGGTGTGTTGTGTTTGTGTGTGTGTGTTGTGTGTGTGTGTGGGAGACAACAGAGAGAGGTGGGGGTGGGGGTGTTAGGGGTAGGGAGAGAGAGAAGGGTTATGTGGTGTGTGTGCGAAAGGGGAGGGGTGATGGCGCGGGAACTTTCATTTTAAACCAGCCACACTCATCATCCTGCACAGAAACGAGTGGTGTGTACAGACAACAGTCTGGTCAGATTTTTTTTTTTTCAGACATTATTATCCAGTCGAAAGTTCTCTCTCCCTGTCTCCAAAACTTTTCAATGATCAAAACAAGATTTACTGTTTTTCACATGCGCTCCTCTCCTCTCTCTCTCTCTTCTCTCCTCCACCTCATCCTCTCCGCCTCTCTCCTCTCGCCAGTCTCCTCTATCTCGCTCCTCTCTCTCTCTCTCTCTCTCTCTCTCTCTCTACCTCTCTCCTCTCACACAGTGTGTGTGTGTGTATGTATGAACCATGTGTACATGTGTGGTAAGTGCGTAGTGCGCTGTGTGGGTATGTGTATGTGTGTGTTTGCAGTGCGGGTGGTGCGTGTGTTCGTGCGCACAGGCGCGCGCGCGTGTGTGTCGTGTTTGTTGATGTGAGAGAGAGAGAGAGCAGAGAGAGAGGGGGGAGAGAGAAGGTGTCTGTGTGTATATGGAAGTCGATGGGTAGTTGAGGTGGGGGAGAAGGGGGGGGTCGGGGGGGCTTCCATTGGCATGTCAAAACGAGTAGCCTCTACAGACGAACAATCTGGTCGGATTTTTTTTTTTTGTTCCAGGCATTATAAATCCAGTTGAACGTTTTCCCACACTCCGAAACTTTCATCAGCATAACCAAATTTACTTTTAGCCTCCGTGCCAATCTCGGCTCCCTCACTCTTTCTCCCTCTCTATCCCTCTCTCGTCGTCACACCTCCTCTCTCTCCCTCCGCTCTCGCCCTCGTCTCCCGGCCTCTCCACTTCCTCCGCTGCGTCCTCCCCTCTCCTCTCTCCCTCCGCTCGTCTCTCTCTCCTCCTCACCTCTCAGCTCTTCCCTCATTTTTTTTTTAGAGCGATGGCCGCATCTATTGAATCCAGGTCCTGTTCTGCTGAATGACAAGCACCTGGAAGAAGGCGTTCGCGCCGTGAATTTGTCGCGCACTTTTGCGTAGAATGAATGGGGAACAACAACCACAATCAATGACGCAATGATTATATTGCGTACCAAGGTAGTATTCTTTTTCTGTCTTTTTTTTTCCCGTCTGTCTATCTGTCTACGTCTCTCTGTCTTTCTGTCTGTCTGTTTGTCTGCTTTCCGTCTTTTTGTTTTCGTTTCTTTTTCCTTTCCTATCCCTTCTTCCTTTCTTTCTTTTCCCCCTCTTTTCTTTATTCACCTTCTTCTTGTTGTTGTTGTTGTTTCTTCTTTTCTTCCTCCAATCTGCACTCTTCGTCCCTCTTTAAACACAACAGTAGTATTCAACAAATATTTTTTCAGAAAGGGACGATGGAGAGAAGAGAGTGGGGACGGCCGAGAGAAGGGTGGCGCGCGGGGGGGGGGGGTGGGGGGGGTAGGTGGGGTGGCGCGGTGGGGGGGTGGTGTGGGGGGTGGGGGGGGGGGGGGGGGGGGGGGGGGGGGGGGGGGGGGGGGGGGGGGGGGGAGGGGGGGGGGGGGGGGTAGGGGGGGGGGAGACAGATAGACATTCGAACAGAAGGACAGGGAGACACCCAGACAAGCAGTCTATGTCACTCAGACATGCATACTATGCACGAAAGGACAAAGTGATTTCATTTTAAAGGTCTTTCTTTATATATATATATAATATATGTATATATATATATATATATATATATATATATATATATATATATATTAAAGGCATACGGCCTCTCACTTCCACAGACCTAACTGGCATAATATCAAGCAACAACATACAAATACTACATGCCCCCCCCAACATACCCTCCCATCCCCCCCCCCCCCCCCCCCACCACCTTTCCACACCCGACTCAGACACACTCTCACTCTTATTCCACATAGACCAGGACAAGTGATAACGTCCTTGAAGTAGTGAGCACAAATCTTCTTCCAGCCAGACTCTAATCACGTTGTTCAGGAACATGCAACAACAACAGCCGTCCCAGGCAAGGTGGACTGGTAGCCCTCATTGATAACTTGGATATGGACTGCCTCCCTGCCGACGGCCAGTGCTGGGGCTGTGGCGAGACAAGCCCGGGGTGTGTGGCTGTGGATGGGGAGAGCTGGCATGAGCCAGCATGGAGGAAATGCCACCGAAGAGGCTCAGACGATGAGGGGCAGCAAAAAAAAAAAAAAGAAGGAAGAAGAAGAAGAAGAAAAGGAAGATCACAGAGAAAAGAAGGTTTTGCATTGAAGAATGTCCGTCTACGAAATTGCTCTGTTAAGGTCTTGGTGAAAGCACGAAAATGAACTCCATTATCTCGCGCTAGACTGTTGACGTAAAGGGGAAGAGAGATTACGCACGTTTGCTCGTTCTGTAATGATAAACAGGGGACATAACCATCAGAAACGCCGACTCCAATTTTTGCCTCCATAAAACTGTTACTAGATGCATTGACATATAAGAAACGAGAGGGGGAGAGAGGAGGGAGAGAGAGAGAGGGGGGGGGCGGACGGATGGACGGAGGGAGAGAGAGAGAGAGAGAGAGAGAGAGGGGGTTGGAGAGAGAGAAGAGAGAGAGGAGGGGTGAGAGAGAGAGAGACAGACAGGGACAGACAGACAGGGACAGACAGACAAACACAGACAGACAGGACACAGACATAGACACACACAGCCACGTGGATACACCGACTGGCACGCACATGCCACGGAGAGTGACAGACAAAACAGACAAGACACACAAGTAGGCCAGACAGACAGACAGACCAGGCAGACAGAGACAAAAAACAAGCAAAACCAGAGGAGAGAGAGCGAGAGAGAGAGAGAAGGAGGAGAGAGAGAGGAGAGATAGAAGGGAGAGAAGAGAGAGGAGAGAGGAGAGACATACAGCCACACACACCACAAACACACACACACACACACACACACACACACACACACACACACGCACACGCACACACACACACACGTTAAAAGACCGTTCTTTTAAGGTATCCGTCAGTAGAACTGTCGATCTATTATAACCTCCTTTGACAATTAGCACCAAAAAAAAAAAAATCAATTGCAGAAGAAAACTACAATGTATTGGCCTTACACCTCAAAACACACACACAGAAATAAGTCACCTAAACTCGCTGGCTATCATTTCCACCAGATTGTTCAACAGGGGAACACTAATGATAAAATCAATGTAGCCATTTACATCAAGGAAGGAGAGACCTACACCTCCTGTGCAAGTCCCGTTCCACCAGACACACCTGATTCCTATTCCTGCGCGCCAGGGTTCAGGTCAATACTAACCCTTGTATTACCTGTTGTGTCAGTCTATCTACCACGGGGACCTAACGAGCTTAATTCTGAATGGGTTATGATCATTACATATAAGACCAGATGAAAAACAAAAGCAGATTATGACACAAACTATGCTGAAGTGAACAAAAACCGATCCACTGTACCTTTAAAAAAAATGTCGATTCTGATTTGGAAAAACAATATAAGGACCATCTTCAATTTTTTTGCAGATGGCTGAGTGTTAGATGACCATAGAACAGGAGCAGCTTTTATAATACCAAAATTAAAAAGTAGAGAAATCATATTATCCCGGCATACACTTGTCAATTTTTACTGCAGAATTAGTTGTAATTCTAATGTCCCTAAAGTATGTTTTTATATTCTTCCAAAGAAAATTGTCCACTTTTTACCATGCAGTGATTCGAAGTCAGCCCTTTCTGCCTTATAACCTTTAAATCCAAAGATTCGTTGTAAGACTGTTACAGAAATAATTACGTGACACATCTCTATCGATGAAAAGAATAAATGGGACTTCCTGTTGGGTTCCCTCAAATTGTGGGATTTCTACAAACGAGAAAGTTGATCAAGCTGCTCGGAGAGCAACTCACATTAACTGAAGACACGACTGCACTAAACATTCCGTTAGACCTATCAGAATGCTATACTTTGATTAATAAAACATCCTTTAACAGTTTCAAAAGGTTATTGAAAAACCCAGATAGTAAATATTATCACAATTGTATACAACCAAATCCTGACATCCACCCCAAGACTCAATTAGACAAATTCTGAAGTCCGGTATCAAGAGAGGTAGTAAGCTTAATTCATAGGATGCGTCTAGATTCACTTCGAACCAAATACAGCAAAACTGTTACATGTGTATGTGGGCAAATTCTCAGTGTAAGTCAGCTGTTACTAGATTATCCAAGAGCAAAGAATACACTCCATATGATGGTACTAATATTTCACATGATAGATCGACATCACTGACATTACCTAAAATGTTGAATAATTATGCTTCTCTTTGTTCGTATTGCCCGCATCTATTACGCAGTCCAGCAAGAATTTTATCTTTTACTTTAAACAACCCCTCATATACAAAAAGAAATTACTTACACACACACACACACACACACACACACACACACACACACACACACACACACACACACACACACACACACACTCGCACGCACGCACGCACTCATGCACACACTCACGCATGCACGCGCGAAGCACACACACACACACACACACACACACACACACACACACACACACACACACACACACACACACACAGCAACATCGTAAGCAGCAGCAGCGCCGTTCTTTGACTCATAATTTCAATTCTATAATACGAAATTCTTCAACCTAAGGCATGTCTTGAAATAAGTGCACGTGCGAAACAGCTTCTAAACCGATTTTGGCACAAAAGCATGTCATAATCAAAACACAGAAATCGGCGTGTGTAGCACGCTTGTTTGGCACAAAACACCGTTTCGGGTCCCCCGTGTGACGTAGATCTGTTGTTGTAGGATGAAACAGATGGGAATTTGACACAAAGAAGAAGCTGCTGCCGGGGGATTAGAGAGGGGGGGGGGGGGGGGGGACACACAAAATAGGAATTAAAAGCCGGAGGGTGGGGACAAGGAAGACAGGAGGGGGGGGGAGGGGGGCGAGAGAGGACGAGGAAAGAAAGAGGAGGGGGGTGGAGAGTGAGGGGGGGGGGGGGGGGGGCTGTGGAAAGGGGAAAATCATGCCGTGAAGAGAAAGGAGTTGCCAAGTGGTTTTTTTTTCCGATGTTGATACTGGAATGAGAGCGAAGAATGTGAGCGTCAAAATGTTATCAACAGCGACAGCATGCTATTCGTCTCGTCAGTAGCATGCATTTTTCCACGAGTGCGTGCGCGTGTGTGTGTGTGTGTGTGTGTGTGTGTGTGTGTGTGTGTGTGTGTGTGTGTGTGTGTGTGTGTGACTGCACGTGCGCACGTGCGTGCATATATGTGTGTGTTCGTGTGCACGCGTGTGCGAATGCGCACGTGTTTGTGTGTGTGTGTGTGTGTGTGTGTGCGCGCGCGCGCGCGCGCGCGCGCGCGTGCGTACGTGCGTGCATGCGTGTGTGTGTGTGCGTGTGCGTGTAAGTGCGCGCGCGCTTGTGGTTTGTATACATATGAGAGAGAGAGAGAGAGGTTGAGAGAGAGAGAGAGAGAGAGAGAGAGAGAGGAGAGAGAGAGAGAGAGAATATTTATAGCATTTGATCAGTTTCAGCCCAAACTGTAGGATTAAGTATATTTAAACCCACACTGTATGATGATACTTATTTCACTCGTCTCAACCTCCAGAGGGCACACTGCCCTACTGCGGAGTCCCTGGAGTGGGTTCAGTGGTGTGGTGCCTGTTCTGATCCAACGTACATAGGACTCCACATCATATGTCCCCTATTAACATCAATAATGTCTAAATGGCGGAACCAGCGCGAAGGAGCGCCCCCAACCTCCGTTTCCCCTGTGGAAGATGAAACCAAAGTCCTGAAAAAAGATACTCATCACAGCAGATTTCAACGGAAAATTTGATTTCAGAGGGGGGAAAAAAAAAGGTTCAAGGAAAATAAATTTAGAAAATACACTTGGTCTTTATCTATTTCTATTTTTATTTTTATTTGTTGTTGTTGTTGTTGTTGTTGTTGTTGTTGTTGCTTACTTGTTTTTGATGGACCACTTTGAATTTGTTGTTGCTCGCTCATTTGTATGTTTGTTTGCTTGCATGCAGAGTAGCACGTAATATTGCGCGCCTGTTGGCATGTCGATTCTCTCTCTCTCTCTCTCTCTCTCTCTCTCTTGAAGACGCGCGTTGTTTCCGTTTCCAAAGCAATTTGACGCCCACCTTTCGAGAGGGAAAACTACACAGAATTAAAAAAAAAAAAAAAGGCAGGGTGTGTGTGCTGGAGACAGGGGTGGAGTATGGGAGAGGATGGCTAGAGAGGGGCGGGGTGAAGGGAGGAGAGAGGGAGGCTAGGGAGGGCTAGGACACGAAAACAGAGACGATGAAAGGCTGGGAAAATAACAGGTGGGTGGAAATCTGAAAACAAAGGGGGGACAGAGAGAGAGAGAGAGAGAGAGAGAGAGAGGTGGCGACGAGAGAGAGAGAGAGAGAGAGAGAGAGAGAGAGAGAGAGAGAGGAGAGAGAGAGGAGAGAGAGAGAGGAGAGAGAGTCTACAGGATTTGAGCAGTTTCAGTCCAAATTGTAGGATTAAGTTTTTTGTTTTTAAAAACACACATTGTAGAATTATACTTGTTGTCTTTCTTTCAGCCTCCAAAGGAGACCATGCTCTACTACCGCTGAGTCCCTGAAAAGAGTTCAGTGGTGCCTATTCTGATCCAGCATACACAGGACTTCACGTAATAAGTCCCCTATTGACGTCTGTAACTTCTAAGCGGCGGAACCAGAGTGTGTGAGCACACCCATTCCAC
This sequence comes from Conus betulinus, assembly GCA_016801955.1. Taxonomy (NCBI): domain Eukaryota; kingdom Metazoa; phylum Mollusca; class Gastropoda; order Neogastropoda; family Conidae; genus Conus; species Conus betulinus. Next base: position 2,493 of record JADBJO010037031.1, on the reverse strand, counting down.
ATCCACCCGTAGAAGATGAAATCATTGTCCCTTAAGCGATATTCACCAGAGCAGATTTCAACGGAAATTCAATTTCAGCTGCAAGGGAAAACGCGTTCAATGAATGTAAATTTACAAACACACTTTTCGCTGTTTTTTTTTTTTTTAATGCTTGCTTGTTTGGTGGGCTGGTTTGAAAGTGTTTTTGTTTGTTCGTTTGTACGTTTGATTCTTTGCATGCCCAGTAGCACGTAATTTTGGGCCGGACAGAGTTTCAGTTCTCTCTCTCTCTCTCTCTCTCTCTCTCTCTCTCTCTCTCTCTCTCTCTCTCTCTCTCTCTCTCTCTCTCTCACATCTTACACACGCACACACGCGCACGCACGCACGCACACGCGTGCGCACACACACACACACACACACACACACACACACACACACACACACACACACACACGCACACACACACACACACACACACACACACGTGCGCGCGCGCGCGCGCGCGCGCCATTTCCATTACCAAAATAATTTGATGCACATCTTTCAAGAGAGAATGACGCACAATATAAAAAAAATCAGGTTGTGACGGACACAGGGAAATGGGCGTGGGATCGGAGAGAGGGAGGGGTGAGGTGAAGGGGGAGAGGGAGGCTTAGGACCGAAACGGAGACTACGAGAAGCTAGGAAATTACAGACAGACGAAATCTTCAACTGTGGAGGAGAGAGAGAGAGAGAGAGAGGGAGGGGAGAGAGAGAGAGAGAGAGAGAGAGACGGAGAGACAGACAGACAGACAGACAGACAGACAGACAGACAGACTTGCAGAGAGGCAAATGTTTATTTTGCATGGCCTTAGCTGTTACAAAAAAAAAAGAAAAAAGGTTGATACCTAGTTTTACCTAATAATTCCTGTGTGCGCAAACAAACAAACGAAATGTTGAGAAAATTGGTTTTTCAATGTGATTTGTAATGCATGAAAATAAAATCACTTACCCCCCTGAACACATCACCATAACCTGCACGTAATCATTGTTGTTGTTGTTGTTGTTGTTTTTTACCTGTAATGCGTTTTCTCTGTCATTGCGCTTGACAAAAAGAAATAGCATTTAATTTTACTTGTCAGATTTCACCGACAAAATCAATTTAAATATGCTTTGACTCAGTGAAATAGAGAGCGAGAGAGAGACAGAGACAGAGAGAAAAAGACAGAGAGAGAGAGAGAGAGAGAGAGGAGAGAGAGAGAGAGAGAGAGAGAGAGAGAGAGAGAGAAGTCGATGTCGAAGTCGAAGCGTTTGGTTTTACAGATACATCGATCCTTAAAACATGGGTGAACATATCCATGGGTTAAAGAACGTTAAGATAAAACAAATAAAACAAAAAGCAAACTGTTAACAAATGGCACACACACACACGCACGCGCGCACGCGCGCGCGCAGGCACGCGCACACCAACAACACAGAGACAGACAGACAAACAGAGAACGACAGACAGACAGACAGAAACAGACAGAGTTATGAAAGGACTTGTGTGAAGGTAACAAAACAACACAAAATCACAGTATCTTGACATTTTTTTTCCCTCCAGAACATGACTGTTTCTCCTTAAAGTTCAACGCGAACATCAAAATCGAATAATAGGGACGACCAGTTGGGTCCCTAGCATGCAATGTCCTTCGGATGTTGGGTCTGTATTGATACCACTGAACACAATTGAAATGAGACGGCACCGGTGCAGTGTCTCCTCTGGTGGGTTGCCCAAAGTGGATCTATCATCGATTGTTCCCTGTCAACTGCTGGCATTGGTGCTGCAACTGGACAGTGTACCTGGCGGTGTAGGGCTGGAGTGTGAGTGGGTGGAGATGGAATATGGAAGTAATGGCATCGAGGAAAGGGGGGAGGCGAGACGAAAGGGAATACAGCTAAACATAATATTTGCTTTTAGACAATACAGATTTTATAACCCAGTCATCCTACGCATGATACCCTTACGTGAATAAATCCATACTAACGATTGATTCAAAGACAATAGAAAGGTTAAAAAAAGAAAAAGCAACAGTTAAAGTTGAAATCTCACATTCGAAAGTTTTATAAAGCTTTTCGATTACATATAGGTGCTTTGTTAATGTAAACTCTGTGGTTTAGTGCAAGATGATGTTCTAAGATTATGATTGTACACCTTTCTGCGTCTCAGTGTTTTATTTTCTTTACACACACACACACACACACACACACACACACACACAACACACACACACGCACGCACGCACGCACGCACGCACGCACGCACGCACTCACGCACGCACGCACGCACGCACACACGCACCAGCAGAAGGATAAATCTCAATTTACACACCTCGGAATCTCTATGACACAGGTATATCAGATTCGTCCCGGGAAGATAAAAACGAGATGGCAGAGTTTTATCATACTACACCGGTCTGTGTTGTACTCTGCTTAACCTGGAATGCCACGAACAGTGAGAGAGACATTAGCAGGTCTGCTATCGGCGTGGGGGTG
>JADBJO010037030.1:0-10214 GCA_016801955.1 Conus betulinus | reverse complement strand
TCTGCCCGACCAGCTCCTACCCAGAGTTTGAGTTTGCTGGGCGGGGACTCAGTTGGGAAGACTGGGACCACACAGTCGAGTTTCATCATCATCCACTTAATGGATGCGTTTTCTGAGAGTGTTGCTCAAATTTCCTGACCAAACACTGCAGGTGCCTGTATCCTCGGGCCTGGTTGACGCCGGATATATATTATGAAAGGAAGCGTAGAGTACAGCCCTGTCATGTAGTCTCAGACCGAAATGGAAATCCGTAGCATCATCTAATCATCCTCATTTCATCATCAGCAATTAAAAAAAAAAAAAAAATGTCCTCAAAATTCTGTGGCCCCTCATGCCCTGGCTCTCATGGTGACCTTCAATTTCGATGTCCTCTCCACGTCTGTGGCCTTGGTTTGGTTTCCGTCGGGGTCACCGGTATCGGCGAGTCCATGGGGGCTGTCGTTGGACGGACGTGTGGCGACCCCTCCGGAGGGAGAGCTCACTCACGCCGGCTCCGCGACTAAGCAATTATTGTCGTCAGTAGGGGGCTTAGTAGGTGGTGTTCCTGCGTAGTTAGATCAGAAACAGGCGCCACTGACACACCACTGAAGTGACTCGGCGGCAGCAGTGCAGTGTCTCCTCGGTGGGGTTGCCTCTTGACGACTTGACATTGACTGCTCCCTGTGGATTGCCGGTGCGGGGCTGCAGAGGTTGGGACAGGCAAAAAAAAAAAAAAAAAAAAAAAAAAAAAAAAAAAAAAAAAAGAAAAAATAAAAAAAAAAAAAAAAAATAACAAAAAAAAAAAAAAAATAAAAAAAAAGAAGAAAAAAGAAAAAAAGGTGTTCGAGGGGATCCAGGAAGATAGTGATTAATGTGAACAGGGGCAGGGCAGTTGTGTGTGGACAAAACCGGGACCGGCTAGAAACGAAACAGTTCTCAACATATACATCAATACCACACGCGGGCAAGTGAATTAGTGACCAACCTTATTAAAGTCTTGTTTATTTCTTTGTGTAAACCTATAAGCTCTAATCTGAATATAGAAATTGTAAGTTTACAGATGCTTGAAAACGTCATGTTTTTAAAAGACATAAATTATATTCGTTTGTTTCTGTTTGTTCTGTTTCATAAATCTGTTTGTTCGACCCATTGGACAAAGTAACCCATTATCTACATTGAGCAAACATTCTCAGTTCGGTTTCCGTCTCGTCTGTCTTGTCTACTCTGTCTTGCTCGGTCTGTCCTTCTCCTCTTTCCCTCTCACCTAGACTCCCATCTTCTCTCACTCTACTCTCCTCCCCTCTCTCCATTCCGTCCTCTCTCCTCTCTCCTCGTCCCACTCCAGTCCATTGTCGCTCTCCTCAAAAAAAAAAAAAAACAATCTCCCCTCTCTCTCCTCTCCTCTGTCTGCTTCTGTTTGATGGTCAAATGAAAGCAAGACCAAACAACACGAAAAGCCATACTAGGTTGGCAAACCCATCTTGTTTTTTTTTTTTTGTTTGTTTTTTAAACTCCAAAGCACGTGAACGAGAGGGCAAGGTTTGAACCCGCCCATGTTGTTTTAGAACCATTAGTTAGTTGGGACAAGTACAGGCATATTGGGCATACAATGTCTTCCCTGGTTCCAGGCTTTGGTATGTGGATGGGTGCGGCAAATGGGCGGGCATAGTGCCGCATCTTGGTTTTTACACCCAAGGTGCGCATGGGCTAGATTTCAAACCTATTGGGCCTGAAAATGCCGATCTTGTTTTACACTCCAGGCGCATGGACAATATTCAACTATTGGCTGAAATGCCGATCTTGTTTTACCACTCCAGTTGGCATGGGCACATCCAACTATTGGGCTGAAATGGCGATCTTGTTTTTACAGTCCAAGTTGCATGAGGGCATATTAAATATTGGCTGAAAATGCCGAGCTTGGTTTACACTCAAGGTGCATGGGCATATTAACTTGGGCTGAAAATGCGATCTTGTTTTACACTCCAAGTGCATGGGTATATTCAACTATGGGGGAATACGATCTTGTTTACACCTCCAGGCGCATGAGCTATATTCAAGCTAGTGGGCCTGAAATGCCGATCTGTTTACACTCCAAGTTGACATGGGTGGTATATTAAACTATTGGGCTGAAGCCGCTCTGAGTTTACACTACAGGTCCCTGGATCATTCAACCATTGGGTGAAATGCCGATCTTGTTTAACATTCCAGGGTGCTATGGAGACATCAACAATAGGGCGTAACATACCCATCTTGTTTTAGCATTCCAAGGTACATGAACATGTACAACATATTCGGGTGTACGCAGTCTTGTTTTTACACTTCAGTATGTGGGTTTACAGATATTGTGCGCATGGCCATGTTTTTTACACTTTCAGGTATGTGGACATGCCACAACATTTGGGCTGGAATTTCCATCTGTTTTCACTGTCAGGTATGGTGGACATGTACAACAATAATCGGGCTGGCATGACCATCTTGTATGACACTCCCCACAAAAGTGTGACAAGTAACCATATCGGGGGTGGGGCATGCTTATCTTGTATTCTCCAGGGATACGGTTTAAAGACTATATAAACATATTGGGCCGGTAATGCCCCATCTGTGTTTTACATTTCAGGTAATGTGGACACGTGTACAACATATCGGGCTTGCATGCCTATCTTGTATTTCTCCATATGCATTGGGAGATACAACAACATACACTGAGCTGGTATGGCCCATAGTATAGTAAATTTTCTCCAGGTACGCTGAAATAACACAACCATATAAGGGGCTGCATGGCCATCCCTTGCTTACACCTCCAGTTACGTTTGACCAAGTACATGATACTGGTCCTAGCATACCCATCTCTCTTTTATTCTCCAGGTATGTGGGACAAGTGTGTGTTGCCCGATTTCTTGGATTTCGCCGCGGTCGAAAGATCGTGGCATTGCGGACAGTCTACCGGCCAAGGAAGCCATAACTCTCAGACAGCAGTCGGAGCTGGAGAAAACAGCTTACCCAAAATGAAAGATATTCACGGACCTTCAAACATCCTGAAACGAGACTAAGGTATGTTGGTGTGTGGTAGGGGGCGTTGTTAGTGGTATAGTGTGTGTGTGGTTGTGTTGTTGGTGTTGTGTGTGTGTGGTGTGGGGGGGTTTGTGTGTGTGTGTGGAGTGTGTGGAAGGGGTGGAGGAGGGGGGGGAGGGAGGGAGGAAGCCCGCCGTGTGTGATGATGCGTGTAATTAATGCATGTGATGGTGTCGTGTGTGTCCGTGTGTGGTCGTGTGTGTGTGTGTTGTGTGTGTGAGCGGGGGGGGGGGAGAGGAACCCGCCGTGTGATGTGCTGTTGTAGCATGGCGTGGTTCTTGCTGTGTGTGTGGCTGTGTGTGTGCTGTGTTTGGTGGTGTGGTGTGGAGTGGTGTGCATGAATGGCGCGCGCAGCGGCCTGCGCGAGTAGGGTGGTAAATGTGGTTGCGTTGTGTCTTGTGTTAGCGATTAAGGTGTGTTATGGTTTGTCTTCCTGGTAGCACGAAGACCGGGACTACACTTAATTAAACCATTCGCATCAAGTCATTGCAGACCCCCTACCTCCCCTGCCTTATCTGGTTGGTACTGGGAGATGTGTCTGTTTGTGTACGGCTTGGTAAGTTTCCGTTTTGTTGTTTTATTTTATTAACATGTTTGAAAGTGAATGGAAGAAGACGGAGAAGGGACCACTTCAATGAGATTTCTGCATGATGGTGCTGGAAATTGAAAAACCCCACACTAGTGGAAGTCACTGGGTCAGACTACACTGGCCTTTGGTTAGTTAACTTTAACTTGGAACCCTTTGATAAATCGAGGATATAGTCAGTGAAAAGGTGAAAGGCACCCCAATAGGTAAACCCACCTCATATTCCTTTTAGTCAAGCTTAAGATATTGTGATTAAGAATAATAGAAAATTACGAAATAAATTGAATGTTGAAAAAGGGAAAGGGTGACCAAAATGGTAAGCTAAAGGGTCTTTTTTTTTTACCTGTCCAAACTAATTCAGTGTCCAGATTTGACAAGCACGTTCGCGAGTTTCTTCAGTTTTCGACCGCTATCAACAACAACCGCCCACTGGTCGCCCAGTTACATGCGGCATGGCATCCATGTGTTGTTTACCAGGGCAGGCCACACCTTCTGGGGGAAAAGGGGAGACTTTTGGCCGTTGATCCCACAGCTTTACATCTGGGGGAGAATGTAGGTGCGTGACCAAAATTAGCTAGAGTGAGGGCGGGCTGGGGGACTGGAGACCAGAAGGCAGACCAGACACCCAGGTCTAACAGTAATTAAACACCTTTGGCCCATTGTGAAGGGGAGTGGAGGCGCAAAACCATTCACAGGGTGATTAAGAAACAAATACGTTTATTCAGGAACAACAAAATCAAACCGTTCAAAACATACAAGGAACACCAGCTAGACCAGCCGCCGTAAGCGAAAGGTTACGCTTAGGCGTTTCGCGGACTCCCGGCTGGGAGGTCGTGGGTTTCGAATTCCCATCAGAGGAGGTCATGGTGGGTTTTGTTTTTTTCTCATGCCCCGCGACCGGCTCCTCCCAGAGTTGAGTTTGCTGCGGACTCAGTTGGGGAGACTGGGACACCCACACAGTCGAGTTTCATCCACTTCTTACTGGATGCGTTTCGGATGAGTCAGTGGTGCTCACTTATTTCCTGAACCCAACCACTGCAGGTGCACTGTATCTCTCGGGCCTGGTTGACGCGGGTAGCGGGATATCCGGATATATATGAGGAAGGAAGGGTAAGCGTAGGAGTACAGCCCTGTCATGTAGTTCTTCAGACCGAAATGGGAAATCAGTTAGCATCATCTCTTAATAATCCTCATTCTCATCGATCAGCATTTAAAAAAAAAAGAAAATGTCTCAAAAATTCTGGGCCCCTACATGCCCTGCTCTACAGGGTGGACCTCAGTTTCGATCGTCCTCTCCACGTCTGTGGTCCTTGGTTTGTGGTTCCGGTCGGGGTCACCGGTATCGGCGAAGTCACATGGGGGGGGGCTGTCGTTTGGGAACGGAACGTGGTGGCGTGGCGCCCTCCGGGGAGGGAGGAGCTCACTCACGCTGGGCTCCCGCGACGCATGAAGCCAAATTATTTGTCGTCAGTAGGGGGCTTAGTTAGGTGGTGTCTGCGTATGTTAGATCAGAACAGGGCAGCCACTTGAACACCACCGAAGTGAATCGGCAGCAGTTGCAGTGTCTCCCCGGTTGGGTGCCTCTGGGACACCTGACACGACTGCTTACATAGTGATTGAGGGTTGCCGGGGGGTGCGGCGGGGGGCTGACCGGCTGTGGGCGGGCTGTGGGCGGGAGTGTCCGAAGATTAGCGGGCGAGGGTGCACACTGAGCGGAGGTGGCGCAGAGGTTGGGGCCAATGGTCAAAAAAAAAAAAAACAAAAAAGGGGGCAAAAAAAAAAAAAAGAAAAAAACAAAAAAAAAAAAAGAAGAAGAAAAAAAAAGAATACCTGCTATGAGACGGGTCACTTTCCTCCGATCTTAAACGACTTTAATCAAAAAATCCTACCTACATCTAACCACCTTATGAGCCTGAGGCGTCCTTGGGCTGTCGCTATGACATATCTGTGTGGGACTAAATGTTGTGCCACTAAGTCTTCTAAAGGCTGGTTTTCATAATCTACATAAAAAGCGCTTTTCATTTTGCGTCCACAGTTGCATACCACAAAGGGGCAAGTAAGAAATCAATTTCGTCTTGGTTGTCAAGTACTGAAGATCTTGGTTCCTTATAACAAGGAAACCCCAATTGCTAGATTTTGAGCTTTTTGTTCTGTGTTCAAAATACATGTCCAATGCTGGGATGAAAAACATTAACAAAAAAAAACGGAAAACAATTTCTGCATAAAATTGTATCGTTTGCTACCTTGGAATAGATTTTCCCACATTTCCCGATCTACCGTCAAGCCCCAAGTCTTTGTTGAACAACCAAAAAAAATATGAAAATGCATTTCGATTTTCAACAACTCCCTGAGGCGAAGCCAAACACCCCAAAGTCCCTGGCATACACAAGGAAACAGGGACGCACTGTTTGAAAAACCCAGGTCCTTTTTTTTCATTTTCATCCTAATTTTGCATAACCTTTCCTTGAGACTTACGATGCAGTCTACGAGCGCTCCACGTGGGCAGGCTTGTAAACCACTACCGACCACTTCTAACGGCTAAAAACTAATGGGGACAATGGATATCTGATTGACCTCACCATAACAACAGACCTCATAGCATAGCGGACTGTCGTAAACAGTAGCCGCGATTGGATTTTCAAACACATTATGAATGGTCACGCCACGGCATCACAAATTGGCCAACAATGACATTATATTTAAACGCCAATTTGCCAGTCCCCATACAGTCAAAACAAAGTTGTATGCTGTGGAATCGTATGCCACGAGAAGAACACAAAAAGCGCATTATTACCCAAGGTGAGTACACATATCCTTTTTTTATTTAAGCCCTCAAAGCGAGTTGTTTGCTTATATGAAACTCTGTACCAAGGCAAGGTTAAGAACTTCAGCGGTGTAGAAAACCATAGATGAGCCGCGATATGGTTTTATGCACCTATAGTACAGGGGAGTACAAAGTTCAGCATAACATCCCTCTTTCCCTGGTCGCCAAAAAACCTCCCTTGCAAAACACAAGATGTTGTTTTGCTTTATGTTCACTTTCCGCTCTTAAGAGGAAGCAGGGCCCTGCCCAGATGGGAACATAACCTGCGCTGTAAAGCCAACAGATCGTTATCTTTACAAATTAAACGATGTTGGCAATCTGCGGTGCTGATATGATCAATTCTTAATACACATCATTTTGGAAAATCGTCACACAAGAAGGCCAGTTGTCAATTACCTCGATGGCAAGCTTCATTGGATACACATTAGAAAATTGATGCAGGGCTACAGACATCACCTTGCGCTTAACCCCCAGCAACACAAAATAGTAAGATATCTCAGACCTGGAAGCAATTTTTTTGTTACCCCTTTTTAATTACCATTTGACATAGCTCTATGCAGCAGTTAAATGATTTCCCCGTTGGACCACAGTTGTTGTTAAAGTGATACTGCCCATACACGATTGCTACTGACAAGAGTCAAAGGCATTTTCAAAGTCAAAATAAAACGCAGCACAAAACTAACAAAATTAAAAAACAAATGGAATAATCACAAAAATATGCTCGACACTAGAATAACCCCTTTTGAAACTAGTTTGAGGTTCTCCCCATGGTATTATTACAATCAATCATTACTTTAATTTGTTGTTATTTATACTGCTATGTATTCTACCACTAACTTCAAACACAAAGAGATGCCTCTGTATTTACTAGGCACTACATACATACCTTTCTTGAATATGGGCAGAGTTACAGATTCTGGGGAATATACCGTCATCGAAAATTTCTATCGAAAAAAAAGATTTTCTATAACAAGGTCGACAGTTGGGAGCTGCAGTATACTTCAACAACTTACAATGATTTAGGAAATCAAGTCCATGATTTTTATCTCACACCGGCCAAAACATCATTGGTCTTCAAAATAGGGACGATTAGTAAACTGCTCGTCTTCCCCTTATCGGTGACGACAGAAAGTTCATCCCCACCAGAAATATTTGCATATAACAAAGTTCAAAGTGCTCATACATTTCGTCCAGGGAGATATAATTCTCAGGCTAGTTTCCTTTAAATGATGCTGTTTTCATTGTCTTCCAGAATCTGCTGCGGAGGCAGTGGTCTAATCATATCATTTAGCAAAACTTTGATGAACGTTTCTTCTTCTGCTTCAGAAACCTGTGTTGTATTTTCTTCTTGCAAGAACTACTCAGTTCTGTCTCTACCGGTCTAACGTACGAAGCCGTACTTTCAGTCATTTTTAGTACCTTTTCTAACTCGCAATCATACACGTCACTGTCACACGATTATCTGTTCCTTAGCACAGTCTGTCTTACACGATTTTATCATATATTCAGCATTTTCATACTATCATTAAAAAAATTTAAGGCTTTAATTACATCAGCATCCATTAGGTCTAAAGCCTGGTTTTTTATTATTTTGCGCATATTTCCTGTGCTTTACACAAATGTCTTTGCACCAATCAAGCCATACTCTTCATTCCTCATACAAACGTATTGGAGGCAGTGGCCTTAAAACAGTCTCCATGGATTTATCTCTGCTTTTCTGTTGAAAAGTCAATGTGAAATTTCAAGAGGGGAGTGAGTGGATTCGATCCGTTCCAAACAAGGCAAATAACAGGATTCACAAAATGTGGAGGGAAACATATTTAGAAAACGAGGAAATTATTGTTCACGCTGCCCTTGCTGTTCGGCATGTATCTATAGCAACCATGCCACAGGCACCGTCCTGACCCACAGCATGCATAATATACAATTCAAAAAAGCAACGCAGGGATTTAATAATAAAACATCTGCCACCGAGACGATTCAAAAACATAAAACCTTATGTGAAAGCAAAGATTGTGCAATGTGGCTGGCTTGCCGTTTGCAAATAGGAATGAATGCATCAGCAGACAAATCTGGAGGAGAAAAAAAAACATGCTGTCCTGCTGTTCATATCTCCACACATTCTACATCAACGTCACCAAGTGAACACAAAGAAGTCGGCCAAAACGGCATCTTCCAATGGAAATACCATTATCAAACCTTGGCACAGTTTATAGAAAAAAGGAGAACCTTCAGGCTGCATACAATCACAAACCAAAGCACTAATTTCTAAGTGCCCCAAAAGCAACTTTAAAAAAAATTAAATTCACGTCCGTCAGAGCAAATGAACTGTATCAAGAATTTGAAGGGGGCAGAGTATTGTTTTATAAACTAACGAGTCCCAAGATCGTCTTCCCTGATTGGCAAGCTTTAGTGCAGCTTTACTAAAGACTTTATACCCTACAAACATGTCCATGCTAAATGTTTCAAAGGAAAGTTTCTGTTCTTCTCCAAAACTACAATCAAAGCCGAATCAATAGGAAGCCAGGAAGTCAGGATTCTCATAGGAAACAAACAACCGAAAGCAAAACAAACAAAACCCCCTGCCTATTTCCACCGGTAACCTCCCCCCCGCGCGAATGCCTGTGTTTCCGATGCCTGCGGCTTTGATTGTATGTGTTTTGGAGAAACGTTCCTTGAAACATTAGCATGGACATGTTTGTAGGGTAATAAAAGGTCTTTAGTTAAGCTGCACTAAAGCTTGGCCATCAGGGAGCGATCTGGAGGACTCGTTAGTTAAATAAAACATAATCTGCCCCCCTTCATTCTTGATACAGTTCATGCTCTGACGTACGTGCATTTAATTTTTTTTTAAGTTGCTTTTGGGGGCACGTAGAAATTATTGCTTGGTTTGTGATTGTATTCAGCTGAAGGTTCTCCTTCTATAACTGTGCCAATGTTGATAATGGTATTTCCCATGTTGAAAGAATGTTTTGGCCGACTTCTTGTGTTCACTTGGTGACGTGTTGATGTAGAAGTGTGGGAGATATGAACAGCAGGACAGCATGTTTTTTTCTCTCCAGACTTGTCTGCTGATGGCCATTCAATTCCTATTTGCAAAAGGAAAGCAGCCACATTGGACAGATCTTTGCTTGCATGTTAATGTTTTGAATCGCTCTGGGAAGTAATTATTAAAATTCCTGCGTTGCTTTTGATTTGTATATTATGCATGCTGTGGGTCCAGACGATTGGCATGGTTTGCTATAGATACATGCGAACAGCAAGGCGCAGCGTGAACATGAACAATATTCCTCGTTTCTAAATAGTTCCTCCACCTTTTGTGAATCCTGTTATTTGTTTGTTTGGAACAGATCGAATCCAACACTCCCTCTTGAATTCACATTGACTTTCAACAGAAAGCAGAGATAAATCAATGGAGAACTGTTTAAGGCCGCTGCCTCCAATAAGTTTGTATGGAATGAAGAGTATGGCTGGATTGTGCAACATAGACATTTTGCGTAAAGCAGCAAATATGCGCAAAAATAAAAAACGAGGCTTTAGACATATATGGATGCTGATGTAAATAAAGCCTTAAATTTGTTTAATGATCGTATAAAATGATGTGAACTATGATAAAATCGGTGTAAGACAGATGTGCTAAACAGATGATCGGTGTGACAGTGACTGTATGATGGCGAGTAGAAAGGTACTAAAATGACTGAAAGTACGGCTTCGTACGTAAGACGGTAGAGACAGACGAGTATGTGTCTGCAA
>JADBJO010037029.1:5000-10215 GCA_016801955.1 Conus betulinus | reverse complement strand
ATAAAAAACAAATATAGGACGAAAAATAGCTCTTTGAAGAATAACCAATATTTCTAACAGTCATAAGAAGGTGAATACTGGATCCTGAAAATACTAGTCTCAGCTGAAAAAAGAGAGGAGAGGAAGAGAGAGAGAGAAGCGAGTCGGGAGAGAGGAGAGAGAGAAGAGAGTGTATGGCTATGTCTGGAGTGGGTTAGGTGGTGTCTTGAGTGGTGTATGTGGATAGTAGTGGAGTAGTAGTAGTAGTAGAGGAGTAGTCGTAGTAAGTGGTTCCATTTTTCCGTCTTTTCACAACATTGTGTGTATATGAAAACGAGAGAAGAGAGAGAGATAGATGAGAAGGGAAGGGGGGGGAGAGAGGAGAGAGAAGAGAGCGAATGTATGTGAAGCATAGGTGTGTAGAGAAGTTCCCGCAAAAATATTAATAATTTACTACTGTATAAACATTCCTGTAAATATCTAACAGGACTACACATTAAAACATCAAGGTACAACTTGGAGAGCAAAACCAATAGCATGAGAAAACAAGACATCAGTCAACTGTCATGCCTAATAACAAATGTAAAGTATTGCTTTACGAGTCACAACAATCAAATAAAAGGTGGCTCGTCCTACACGTTCTGCCTTACCACAGTACGCATGGTCCTTCACTATATTTCGTTCTGAATGCGTGCGAGTTTCATTCTATAAAAGAACGGAACATATAGTTTCCTGAGACTGATACATATCACGAAACCTGGCAGGTGTTTTCATGGCCGTCAACCTGAATCAAAGTGTGTGTGTGTAGTGTGTGTGGTGTGTGTGTGCTGTGTGTTGGGGTGTGTGTGTGTGTGTTGGTGTGTGTGTGGTGGTGTGTGTGTGCGCCGCGCGTCGGCGCGCGCGTGAGTGGCGTGGTGTGTGTGTGTGTGTGGTGTGTGTGTGTGGTGTGTGTTTGTGTGTGTTGTGTGTTCCTAATGTGTACCTGTCTTCTGATCGTTGTGTGATACACAAAAAAAGGGAAGGTTGCTAATTTACCCTTTAGTAAAGGTTGTAATAATAGTAGTGGTGGTGGGGGCACAGCGCAGCAGCTGTAGCAGAAGCAGGCATTCTACAATTTGCCGGTGCAAATGCGATCAATTTGATTATAGTGAGTAACACCACCTAAGGCTGTTAAACAACTGTTAAACATAAAATGATGAGTTTTGTTACAACCTATTGGTTTATCAATTGTGTGACGGACCGTATTTCATCCGGTCTCGAAATTTTGGGGACACGTTGATCTGAACAGGGAAACTGTAAAACCGGGTTGACCTGTTTACCAGACTGCTGCTCACCTGCGTTTCGTGTAAGTCAGGTGACTAGGATTTCCCTTCAGTCTCCGCAGAGGCTACCGGCCGAGCAACACTTCCAGAGAGCCGAAGGGAGATGGACGGGTGTCCTCCCTGGCAATCTGGTATGTGTTTGGTATTGAATTGAAGTTTAGGGTTTGAATTCATGCTGGCAATCTGGTATGTGTTGGTAATTGAATTGAAGTTTAGAGGTTTGAATTTATAAAGTTTTTTTTCCCCACAGGTGATTGGAAACTTATACAGCTCTGCTGGTAAGAGGCCTAAAGCTATTTGGTTGGTCCCGTTGATATTATCTTAAATGGATCGTACGAGATAGGGTGACCAGTAGGGAACTTGTAGGTAGTGGATGTGAGTCGCGAGGAGGTGGACTAGGAAAATGGAAGTGAATAGAAAGAAAGAAAGAAGATGTTATACTGACAGGTTATCGGAAGAAAAGTAATCTTGTTAAATCATTGTATTACTGAAAAAAAAAGGAAACAGTGTGGTTATATTTTTCCCTAAAATAATCATCATAATGTGAGTGTTTAGTGAGCTCTGGAGTGAGCACAAGGAAATGCATGTGCATTGATTTCGGACAAAATTGTATTCTAATTCTTGTGTTGTGGGAAGATACGACAAGGTCACGACACGGAATCATTCCTTGAAATGTAATTGGTCAACGTCTAGTGATGATGTGATATTGATAAAAGGCATTCTTTTTCTTGATATAACATGGGGCAAACGCACGAAATCCGTTCTTTTGTATGTAATAATTGTATTCCAGGTACTTTGAAAAAGGATTTCTTGTGGAAATCCTTTCTTCAATGTGAACAATCATGGTATTAATCGGCGAAGAAAATTTTCTATTGCAATGCAACCCACTGTATTGAAACGTTGTATAGATTTTTTTCTTCTCCAAGTTCCAGCGAATATGTGTTATGTGAAGAGTGACTGTAGTTGCAAACAAGATATGATAAATGTGTTGATAATCAAGGTAGCTATCATTTCCCCCAGGTATCGGTGAAGCCCCGTGTCAGACACTGGAACTGACGGCCATCCGGGTGTGGGGTGCAGCCTGTGCCCAGCCTCTGTCTCTACCCCCTGCCAGTGTATCGAGCGGCTGATCACCGAGGGTCAGTAGACGTAGTGACTGCCACTTGGCAAAAGGTGTGGGGTTAAGTAGGTGCCCTGCCGCCGTATCTGCCCTGTGTGTGTGTGTGTGTCGTGTGTTGTTGTGGGGAGAGGGGGGCGTTGACAGCTGTCCGTCCGTGGATAGCACAAAGCTGGAAGTTGAGGGTCTGTCAGAGTTCGTCGGGACACACAGGACTATATTTTTTTTTTTTCTTCTTTCATGCTGTATGAGAGTCCCCGGACTGACTTCTGCGAACTGCTTTTAGTGGTGACTCCTGTTGTTACGTGAAGACTGTGTGATTCGGGCTGGACACGGCCAAGTGCATAGCCTGTCCGATGGACACCTCTGTGGGTGCCAGCCATGGCCTGCTGCTGAGTGAAGAGAATATGTTGTTATGACAAGATAGTGCCGAGTGTTGTTGCGCGAACTTAATGGTGGTGACATGAATTTAATAGGTCTGCTTGTTCTTGTTATGTTATATATCAAGTTGTACATGATTCGATAGTTCAGGCAGCAAACGCCGAAAAGAATAAAGAAAAAGTAGAGTAGGTCCTTCCTGTTGCCTGGTGCTATCCTATTCGTGGTGTGTGTGGGGTGTGTTTGTGAAAAGTCGTACACGGCATCCAAACTATCTTCAGGAGAGATCATACGTACACCCAAGCACCGCTGCAACCAACCCGTAACCATGTTAGGTCCTATGTTTTATAGTGAAACAGCAAACAAGCATCTACTGTTGTACATTCTCTCTCTCTCTCTTTCTCTCTCTCTTCTCCCTCCCTACTCTCTCTCTCCTCTTCTCTATCTCTCTCTCCTCTCTCTCTCTCTCTCTGTGTGTGTGTGTGTGTGTGTGTGTTGTGGTGTGTGTGTGATGTGGTGTGGATGTGTGTCTTTGTGTCTTGTGCGCTCTGAGTGTCTGTCGTCAACTCTATGCCTTTGTCCAGACCTTAGATCTGAAGAAACTTGTCTATTTCTTTTCTTTGTTCTTACTTTTTTTTTCGTAATAGTAGGAAGAAGGAAGAAGAAGAAGAAGAAGAAGAAGAAAGCAAAGAAGAGAAGAGCAAAACCAACTAAAATTTAAGCGTATACTACAAGCAAGATTTTTTTTTTTTACTTTGATGACTACGCATGAACTAACCAGTACCAGGATACGGCACAACAAACGGATGTTACATTCAAGCAAAACAAATTAATAACAAGTATTCTGATGACCATTTTGCTCGCTGTACAGATGGGTACACGTCAGTAATCACTAAGCCATCCCACTGTGCCCGGAGGATAGTAGATCCACCCAAGAGCCAAAGTGAATGCGGCAATAATCTCCACAGTTCAATGGCTAAATGAATGATAGTATTCATGGTCATTATGGCAAATTTGAGCTTAGGTAGTGTATGAGATTCAAACAGTCAAAGAACACAGACCTAGCAAACACACACACACACACACAACACACACACACACGCACACACACACACGCAGTACACACACAACACCACACAAAGAGAGAGAGTCGAGAGAGAGCGAGAGAAGAGGAGAGACGAGGACGAGAAGAGACGAGACGAGGCAAGAGAAGGCAGACAAGAGACAGACGCTCCCCACCCCCACCCCCTCCCCACTCGGAAACATCTCATAGCCCTCACTCCTATCAATTCATGTCACCTATCTATCTGTCAATCTCCTACGCTGGGCCCATCCTCGTTTCTCTTGACAATCCTGCAGATTTTTAGATGGAGTTTATTGCTGCTGTAATCGCACCAGTGGTCCAGCCGTCCCTTGGCCACTCAGAGATTCAATTGTCTGTCAGGATGAGAAGCTGAGGCTGACCAAGAGGCTGCCAGTATGAGCCCCGGCGGAAATGCCAAGAGGCGTCATTAAAACTGAAACGGCGTTATGACAAAGGCTCGCCCGGCCACATCCCGCTCATAAAAGACGCGGTTAGCTCCATCGGGCCCATCGATTGACAAACCCCCCGCCTTTGATGTCGAATTGCTCTCGCTTCCCTGTTATCGCAGCAGGCTTGCCTCGCTTCCACGCACGTGTGCGCGTGTTTGGTGGTGGTGGTTGTCTCATGATAACGAGCGATACTTTTTAATTTGTCTGCAGGAGATAAGCAGTGAGGAGGGAAAAAAAAAAAAAAAAAAGAGCAGCGCTACTGGAGAACGATCGTTGTGGTTTGCAGATCACGTGAGACTGAGATGGACAAGGGGATAATGAAAGAGGAGACAAGGACAGGGGAGAGAAGGAGGAGGATATAAAAGCTGGAGATAGTGAAAAGGTCTATGGGAATGGGGGTCACTCCGTGGTGTGTGCCTTCCGCAAGGACTGGGGACAGACAGCGGCGAAGACCGTCAGCTGACAGCCTCAACATAAGGATCTATCATCATAGGACAACGACTATGATAAAGTTGATGACGATGGCGATATGTTTGGTCACATTCATAAATCATTATTTTGGTACACGCCAACTGAAATTTCTTCTTGACCTGCTTGCCCATATCGCTGTTATGTTGTTTAAATTGTGGGTGCTATTTTAATTTCAAAACGCTGACAATGTATTCTCAAATCAAAGAAATGTCAAAAACAAAAAGAATGATTCCAAAGGAGTCCTCTCTCTCTCTCTCTCTCTCTCTCTCTCTCTCCTTCTTCTCTCTGTCTGTGTCGTCTGTCTGTCTGTCTGTCTGTCTGTCTTTCTCTCTCTCTCTCTCTCTCTCTCTCTCTCTATCTCTCTCTCTCTCCTCTCTTCTCTCTGGTCTCTCAGACTGAGCAATGCTTGCCAGCA
>JADBJO010037028.1:0-10215 GCA_016801955.1 Conus betulinus | reverse complement strand
ATGTGCGCATGGACACATGTACATGTTCCATGCGCGTTGGCGCGAGTGCATGCACGAGCGCTTATATGTGTATAGGTTTTTTGTACCACACACACACACACACACACACTTTTGTCTGAATCACTTTTAGTGGAATGACGTTAAACTGAAGAACAACAACAAAAACAAACATACTCATATACACACAAATCTTCTTCTTCTTCTTTCTTCTTCTTCTTCTTCTTCTCCTCTCTCTCTCTCTTCTCTCTCTCTCTCTCTCTCTCTCTCCTCTCTCTCTCTCTCTCTCTCTTCTCCCCCTTTTCTCTCCTGTTTTCTCTCTCTATGTGTGTGTGTGTGTGTGTGTGTGTGTGTGTGTGTGTGGTGTGTGTGTGTGTGAGAGAGAGAGAGAGAGAGAGAGATGAGAGAGAGAGAGAGAGAGAGAGAGAGAGAGAGAGTGAGACAACAATTATGCTGTCACCATGCATTGTACATGTTTCTAGCTGGCGAGAGGCGAGTATCAAGAACATTTATGAATTCTATTGACACAAAGCAAACCAGAGACAAACATTCGCTGTGTTGGACGCGTGTACACTTGGCAGACTCGAATGACATTGATATTGTTGAGTTGGTGTTGTTGTTGTTGAATGGGACTAACTTTATGAATGAAATTACCGATGATGTGGATTGTCGTGTTGGTTGTCATGTGAAAGGAATTGTAAATGATGATGATTTCTCGTTGTGCAGAACAATACAGTTCACCTTGGACAAATGCATGCACGTTTTGTTTTTGGTGGAATGATTGCTTTATTGATCGCAGCTCCATTCATATTTTGGTTTTGGTGTGTGTGTGTCGCTGTGTTAATGGAAGCTCTACTCTATACACGTTTGTGTCAGATGGGTTGATGCTGTGTTGATGGTAGCTCTATGCACGTGTTGTTTATGATAGACTCATCGCTGTGTGGATAGTCGCTCTATACACATTTTGTTTCTGAAAGTTTGATTGCTGTATTGATAGCAGCTCTATGAACGTTTTGTTTTTGAAAGGTTGATTGCTGTGTTGATAGCAGCTCTATGAACGTTTTGTTTTTGAAAGGTTGATTGCTGTGTTGATAGCAGCTCTGTGAACGTTTTGTTTTTGAAAGGTTGATTGCTGTGTTGATAGCAGCTCTATGAACGTTTTGTTTTTGAAAGGTTGATTGCTGTATTGACAGCAGCTCTACTACTCTCCACACGTTCCGTTTTGGATGGGTTGATTGCTGTGATGACAAACAGCATCAGTTTCGTAGGTGTTGCTGACTTCTTTGCTTAGCTTCCGATTTTGCAAGTAGGTAAAGCAAGTCTTACTAATTGCGCCTACTCTTTCTGTCGTGTGTCTCTTCATTAAAAAGATGTTGAAGTGGGAGCACATTGAGGGATAGAATGTTAGATGGGTATGTGAACTCATGAGCATGAAAATTTATATGAAGAGGATGCCTGACTAACCTTTTTTCTATTAAAAAAAAAAAAAATTGCTGGCTGTAAAACCAGTTATGCAGCTATCGATTATTCTGAGATGCACACAGCTTCAACAAACATTGGCCCTTATCCTTCGTGTCAACAGTTGCTGCATATGCTCCTTCGCACAGACCGACTATTCCTCATATTGTATCAACGTGTAGTTCTGTCTTACCTTTATTGCTGTACCTTAACCCTATTATTCATTTCTTTTTGTCATGGCATGATTTTTTTTTTAATTCAAAAGTCTGCTTATTATTAAATGGTATGGACGGCTGTTCAGAGCGAGATCTTTATTTTTCAGCGAAGCAAGGGAGCTAACACCTGTCCCGCTGCTGCACAGGCCAAGGTCAGGGAAGGCAGTGTTTGCTGCAGGCCGCTCCCTACCAGCTTGCTAACTGCGCCGTACATAGCGCTGCCTGTCAGCTGTGCGCACAACGAGTCTAGCAGCCATGTGTTTGGCCTTGCTGAGCGGCCATTAAAAAAAAGGGGTTGTCAGTTTGACAATTCGTTGTTGTCGTGTAGAATATAATACTTTTACGCTCCTGAGACGACTGTATTGGCGAATTGCAGACAATTCTTTTAATACCAAACTCGACTAGGTTTATTCTTCTGCAGAGAACGAAGAAACAGCATGACATTGTGTACTTAAGTGGTTAGGCAACATTACAACAATGACAATACACACAAAATTGATCAAAACTAATTCACATCAGCGCTTAATGGCAAAATGATTTTCCCTCATTGGTTAGTATACATGTTTGATACATACGTCTGCTCAGACTACAGCAACAAAAAAGTCCATTCAGAAACGTTTTAAAGCTTGTTTGTTCCAAAATGCGCGATGTAACTGACAATGCCAGTTTCATGCAGCTGAACTTCGGCAGCCGCACGCACATGACATGACCAAAGTCTCAGGTTTTGCATCAAACTAGTAAGTAACTTTTTTTGCGAACAATTCTAACTCTGTATTTCTTCTGTAATAAAGTACAAAACCAACCACAATCTTTTGATTCCTTTTCATCACACACACACACACACACACACACACACACACACACACACACACACATACACACACACACTGGGTATGACTATATGCTGCAAAAATGTGTGTGTGTGTGTGTGTGTGTGTGTGTGTGTGTGTGTGTGTGTGTGTGTGTGTGTGTGCACGCGCGTGTTATGTGCATACGTGCACGCGCGTGCGTGCGTGAGTGCATGCGTGCGTGTGTGAGTGTGAACACGCAAACGCATTCCTGCTTTTTCAAAAGATCGGAGACGGTGAGTAAGCTGTGCGCATAAGAAAATTTATGTGGCATCTTCCAAGCCAGCCCGGCTGACCTATAGAACACACAGTGCCTGTGCCCTGTTCTGCGAAGACACACCAGTATAGATAACACATGTCCAGCTAGCTCACACACGCGTCGGTATCCAGTATCCAGCACTGCTTAAGATCAGTGAACCAGCTGCAAACAGAGTTCGCTGGGTGACCCTGGCCCTCGAAATTGAAACCCAGTGTTCGCTGCACGCACAACGGTGTCAGATACACACATAGGAACCTGAGGTTTAGCTTAACAACTAGCTATTCTGTGCAAGAATGGAAAGCGCACGCACACACACACACACACACACACACACACACACACACACACACATATGGACACACACACACACACACACACACACACACACACATAGAGAGAGAGAGAGAGAGAGAGAGAGAGAGAGAGAGAGAGAGAGAGAGCACAGAAAGCACAGAACAGAAGAAAGAAATGTAAAGGATTTGCATGCACACACATTAATGCATATGCAAGTTGAAGAAACAGAACACATTTATAGTATTTGTGTACACACACACACACACACACACACACACACACACACACACACACGCACACACACTCTCTCTCTCTCTCTCTCTCTCTCTCTCACACACACACACACACACACAGAGTCACACACACACACACAGAGTCACACACACACACACACACACACACACACACACACACACACACACACACACCATACTAATACTCGCATTTGGGATTCCATCATCCTTCATCCTGGCATTCCTTAGCCAAAAACATGATTTGCCTGTAGCATGCCTTTTTGCATGATGTGCATGTAGCATGCTTCATTTCTACACACACACACACACACACACACACACACACACACACACACACACACCATGCTAATACTCACATTTGGGATTCCTTCATGTTGTCCAAAACCATGCACAACTTCATCATACTGGCATGCCACAATTGTCCACTTATCACACATTAATTTGGCACAAATTTTGTGCACTTGTCTCTTTTAACAAGGTCACCCTTTGCTGCTTGTGTTGCCTAATCTGTAGAAGTGTATGTGTGCTTCTCTCACTCCAGATCAACAGTTCATGATCAGTTGATCAGTCAAAATCTTTAGCAGATGTGAATTCATATTTTGTAAATACAAAGATAGTAATGTTTATAAATATGTAAAAACACTGGGAGCTGGTGGGACGGGCGCGTGCGTGCACACACACACACACACACACACACACACACACACACACACACACACACACACACTGTATGAGTGCATGTGCAGTGAACAGGAGCATTATCACTGTTTATTAACTTTACACTGCTTCCGCTGGGCCAGTGGCATCAGACCTTGAAGAAGGGGGGAGACAATAGCCATGTGTTCTGACATCATGACATGCAATTTCTCCTGCTCTGTTTTTAGACCCCACACCCTTCTTTTCAGCAGATTGATAACTGCATGTGTTCCTCACCCCCTTGTTCCCCATGCAGAGCCAGTCCAAAATGATGAAGACGGATGAAAGGAACACAATGGTTTTTCTAAGATATGCTGCTTTGGGATGATGCGAGACTGTGGGAATTCTCTTCTAAAGAAAGACATGTATTCTTTGATATCACTATCCAGTGTGTCAATGTCACTCCCAATCATGGGTTTTTGATGTGAGATTTTGTGTGTGGATGTGTGAGAATAGTGTATTCAGCATTTTGAATCTGTTAGATATATTCCTAGCTCTGAGAAGGATAGCCTTGTCTTGAGTCAGCTCAGCTGTTTTGCTGACAACACTTTCACATAAATGTGTAATTGTCTCTGGCTTCAAATATTTGTTGCAGTGGTTGCCTATGAATGACTTGCCATGATAGGCCTGCTTGTGGATTTTTTTCTGATGCAGGGCAACATCTAAATGCTCTGTGACAGGACCAGACAAGCGTGGAAGATCAATCTGTGCTTTCCTGTCCTCTATTTCATCTTCTTTCTCTCATGTACCTGCTCCATCAGTTCTTGTTGTTCTTGCTGGAAAACACCCAGGGGTGTGCTGTCATCTTCAGGCTCATTAAACACTATTCTTGATTCTAGTTGCCCTTTCTCTACTTCTAAAGATTCAATCTCTTTCAGTTTGTCAACAAAGTCAGAAAAGGCTGACTTTGTCTCTACCTGTTTCTCCTCAGTTGCAAAGGATTCTGCAATTTCCTTATCTAGAGAATGACACTCACCTTCCAGTAGGTCGTGGTGCTTTTTTACCACTCCCAGAAGAATATGCAGAAAGGGAGGTGCCACATGGTGGAGTGTAATGTCAATGATAGGCTTTCTGATGACATTATTGTGCAGCCTGGCAATTTTTTCTTTTGGAATTTTCGTATTTTTTGTAATCTCTCCTGATGCCCTGTAAACCGCGATGTGTGATGTTGCCTTCATTACAGTGAGGTGGAGTGTGCATTTGGCTTTTTGATGCTGTGCAGTACAGACAGGGTGTGTGTTCCCTGAGCACCTGACAGACCATACAGCTTGAGCAGAAAATCATAATCCCCATACAAAAACAGTTTGATTGTCTTGTTTCTCCATGTCCCGGACTTCAGTGCTGCCAGCTGTTCTTTGTAAGGATCCATGATTCTCTTCAAATTCTCTGGGCTGTCCTTGCAGTCTGCAATGGCCAAGACACACAAGTGTGTTGTGCTTGGAGTTTGGATTGTGAAGATTTGCAATCTGAAGCATCAGTTTAAATGTACCACCCCCATGGTCCCCTCCTATCTTTACCCAGATCTCATCCTGTGGGATTGTATTGTCATGCCATGTCAGCTTGTTCTCTCTGTCATACTGCTGCAACAGGTTTTCTACCAGCTTTGGAATGTCTTTCATTTCTCCTATTGTTTTGTCTTCTTCTTTTGTCGGCCATTCTCAGGAACACAAATGAGTTTTCTCTGTAGTATTTCAATTTCTCCAAAACACAGCTTCTTTCTGTTGTTGTCTTTTTTTTTCTTTTCACAGTCAAATGTTTAATCCTATACTTCTGAGAAATCTCTTTTGCTGTCTGTACTTTGTCCAGCTTAACCCCAGACTAGTTCTAAGTGCAGACCCTTGCTTTTTGGTCACTCTCACAGGGCCACATCCAGCAGCATCAAGAATCTTTTGTCTGTCTGTGGGTGTGAGCAGTTCTTTTGATTTCTGATCCATGTTGTTTGATCACATCCTGTCTACTGCTTCCTGAAATATTCATTCTGATCTTCTGTATCATGTGAGATCTTTTCTTTCTGAGAGGAGATGATGCCAAAGCAGAAGATTTACGGGGCTGTCTGATCCTTTTCGAGACAATTGGCTGACCCCTTGTTTTGCACCTAACTGTTAAATGGTCACTTGACTGTCGCAGCTTCCTGCGTACCCAACGTGTCAGTAATTTTTCTTTTTCATCAGTGAGTGGTTTATCAATATCCTCATCATCTGAGTCCAAATCGATCATTTTATTTTTTCCGATGTCGGAAAGGCGATAGAGCTACATCACTGACTTGCGGCGTTTTCAGTGTGATTGGTGATGTTTGTGTGCAGAGTGTTCTGGGTTTTTTAACTGGGGTTGATGTAGACTGACAAAATGACGTTGACACACTTTCGTCAACTAGCAAGTCGGCCAGATCAGAAGTTTGTTGTGGGGGTCTTTTCGCTGCCACTACTCTCGGTTTTAGGGGACGACCGGCTTTAGTTTTTGATTCAAAGTGACTGCACGCTTTGCATTGACTGATTGACAGCTCTGGATCGAAAGTTGTCCAGATTTCCGACATTTTCTGAATATCAAGTTCAACACGGTCGATCGTAGTTTTGAAGTCGGACAGGTTGCTAGCGCGTTTCAGCCCCATGAGTTTTTGTAACATTTCATACAAATGGCTGTAGACTGCTTGCCCTCTTCATCATTCAAAAATGTCTAAATTGTAACAACGTGAGAGTTCTGTGGCATAGTTTTTACATAATTTCACACTAAACTGTCTATCTTCTCCCTTTCGTAACACGCGTTCTCCACAAACTCGACACACATAATTCAGTCTGGCACAGTGCACACTGTAATCGTGGTGCTCACTTACCGCTGACTGCTGAGACGCCATTGTAGGAAAACTGATGAGTCACTTACCTCAAACTATACACACAGAAGTACACTTTAAAGAATCTGAATCCGTTATAAAACACACATATGACCTTCTGCCTTCAAATGCAAACCTGGTCAAGTGGGGAAAAAAACAGACGATCCTTCATGCCCCCTTTGCCATGAAAAACAAACAGTTGAGCATGTCCTAAGCTCATGTAAAGTAGCCCTGGTTCGAGGAAGGTACACGTGGAGGCACAACCAAGTGCACAAAGAGATTGTACAAGCAGTCTGGGCTAGTACCAACACCACACAAGGGAAAATCAGGACTCAAAAAGCACCCGCAACATTCTTCACGGCAGGAGGCAGCAAATCATGGCCAAGAACAACACAGTGCCACTCGGAACATGCAGACAGAGTCTGCTGGATGGGGCAGATGACTGGGAGTGCACAGCAGACCTCCCAGAATGGAATAGTCACCCAGAGATTATCAGCAAGAGTGGCATGAGACCAGACATAGTATTACACTCCCGGTCAACCAAGCAGCTGATCATGATCGAGCTCACGGTGCCATATGAGAACAGAATGGAGGCAGCTCAGATCTACAAGACTGAAAAGTATGCTGATCTGGCAAACAGCCTGAGGAGAGAAGGCTATCAGGTCAAGTCCTCACTGCAGAAATTGGAGCTAGGGGGTTTGTGGGAATGTCTGCATACAGCCTCATGAAACAGCTCTCAGTTGCAGGGAGGGAAAAAACCAGAGCCCTGAAAGCAATGGCAGAAGCGGCAGAGAGGTGTTCAAGTTGGATCTGGTCAAGGAGGAACAAAAGTGAGCTTCATAAGGCTTAACTTTCCTACAAATATCAGGTGTCCCTGTGGCTCAGTGGGTTAGTGCGCGAGTCATTAAAATGGAAATGAGCATGTCCAGAAGGGCATGGGTTCGAATCCCAGTCATGGCTCATCCCAAGATGGGGGAAAAAAAGGGGCAGCAGAGGGACATCCGGAGTCATGAACCAGGTGTGGCCCAACCTCCCTCGAGTGTCAGGAGATAAGGGCCGAAACACTCGCTTGAAGGGGGCTTCTCTTCTGAGGACTCTCTGCTGCCACGCTGTCCACGAGTTTCTTTCTACTGATGCATGGGTAAACCATTAATTTCCGGGAATAGGCTGGAGGACGTCCGGGAAAGACCGGAGGACACTGGGAAAGACCAGAACCAAGGGCTCTGTGGGCTGGCTCCCCACTTTGCCTTCAACATGTGGCTACTAAAAACAAAAGGAAAAGATGCTCCCAGGATTCACCGAAAGGGGGAGAGAATGATGAATCCATCGGTGCTCAACCAATCACGACTGCAAATCCCAAACGGACTACGAACATGGACAAAATGGAATATCCATGTGTCTGTGGAAAACGTTTCGCTACCACCCGTGGCATGAAGATCCACAGAACAAAGAGATGGGATGTGTGAAGACTCATCTGAATGAGCAGCAGCGCACTGCATCAGCAGATAAGACATCCGAAGACCAAGGCCAGGATTTAAACCACAGTGCCAAGGACATCCACGCTGTTGTTTCGGATGAGGAATTTGCACATGCCCTCAATGCCAGGCGCCTGAAACTCAACCTGCCACGAGCAAACGAGACTGAAGATTGGGAGAAACTGGATGCAAAAATCGTCCAAAGACTCGATGCACTGATAGGGAAAAG
Source organism: Conus betulinus (assembly GCA_016801955.1). Classification (NCBI taxonomy): domain Eukaryota; kingdom Metazoa; phylum Mollusca; class Gastropoda; order Neogastropoda; family Conidae; genus Conus; species Conus betulinus. Next base: position 1,663 of record JADBJO010037028.1, on the reverse strand, counting down.
CACCCTGGAACACAAACTAGCCACATATGGGGACATTGTGTATGCCACATGTAGAGACGCCTATGGAGCAAAACTACCCAAAGAGAAAACACCTCCAAAGAAATCCAGACGCCAAGAAGAGATGGACAAGATCAGGGTCCAAAAGAAAAACCTCAAAGAAGCAAATGAAGACCGCACTGCCAGCTGAAAAACAAGGCTTGGAAAAACTCTGGGAGACCTGAAAGCAAAACACAGCGCCCTCAGCAAAGCAGAATCTGCGAGGAAGAGGAAAGCAAAAAGAAGAAGACACAAGAGCGTTTCTTTAGAGACCCCTTCCAGTTTGCCCAGAACTCTGTTCGAGCAGCCAAAATCTGGGACCCTAAGTGTGGACAAAGGAGTTCTTGAGCAGCATCTGAGAAAAACATACTCTGACTCACAGAGCAAAGCACCACTCAACATTCAAGGTTTGGTGTGGCCAACCAACCCTGAGGAACAGTTCAGTTACAAGCCTCCAACGTTGGCGGAAATCAAGAAGGTGGTCGACAAAGCCAGAGCCAAATCATCACCAGGGCCAAACGGAATACCTTACCAGCTGTACAAGAAATGTCCCAAGGTGCTGGAGTGGCTCCACAGGCTGCTGCGATCAGCTTGGAGAAATCAGAAGATCAGCGGCCAGTGGATGACAGCAGATGGTGTGTACATCCCCAAAGAGTAAAACTCAAGTGACATCAGCCAGTTTCAGGCCAATATCACTACTGAACGTCGAAGGGAAAATCTTCTTCTCTGTCATGGCAGCAAGGCTGACCAAGTACCTCATGGAAAACAAGTACTTGGATGTGTCAGTCCAGAAAGGTGGCATTCCAGGCGTGGCTGGCTGTGTAGAACACGCCACAATGATCTGGGACGCAATCCAAAGAGCAAAAACAGAAAAGAGAGACCTGGACGTAGTGTGGCTCGACCTGGCAAACGCATATGGATCTGTACCCCATGAGATGATACAGTTGGCTCTTAGATGTACCATGTGCCAAAGAACATCTGCAACATGCTCAAGAAGTACTTCAATGGCTTCTCAATGCGGTTCTCTACCAAGGAGTACACAACAGATTGGATCAACTTGGAAGTGGGCATTGCAATGGGCTGTGCTATTTTCCCCAATACTGTTTCGTGTTGGCAATGGAAGTCATCTTGAAAGCAGCAACAAGCAACGCAAGACAAACAGACCTTGGCGATGGATACAAGATGCCCCCTCTCAAGGCCTTCATGGAGAGGCTGGACGACATAGTTGCCTCATCCAAAATGAAGTTCAAGCCAAAGAAATCATGGAGTCTCTCACTGAGGAAAGGAAAAGTGGCCGAATCTGTGGTCTTCAGTGTTGCCAACCAGACCATTCCAACAGTAACAGAAGAGCCAGTCAAGAGCCTTGGAAGATGGTATGATGATATGCTGAAAGACACACGAAGAGCAAAAGAAAACTAAACAGATGTCGGAAGAAGGCTTGGAGACCATTGACCAGTGTGGGTTCCCTGGCAAATACAAGGTCTGGTGTCTGCAGTTCATGCTGATACCAAAGCTCATATGGCCTCTGATGATAAACAACATCTTCACCAGCATAGTGGAGGCAATGGAATCCAAAATCAACAAGTTCACAAGGAAATGGCTTGGTGTCCCACCCTGTCTGACTGAC
>JADBJO010037027.1:0-2500 GCA_016801955.1 Conus betulinus | reverse complement strand
ACGACCACAATTGATCAATGCAAGAAGGCTTTACTGTCTGACTCTATCGACAGTGCAGACGTATTTGTGCTTCATGTTGGGGTAAATGATCTCAAAGACACATCTGATCCAAAAGAAAAGGCATCTACTTTCATCAACTTCGTGAAAGAATTACAAAAGCGTTATCCTCAAATTCGAATTGTTGTTAGCAAGGTCGCCCCAACTAGGATAAAAAAAGCTAAACATCAAAAGAGAAATCTTTAATGACGAAATACATTGTAACCTTTCCGGTCAAAATAACGTGTCGTTCGTGTCCCACGAAAACATCACCAACAACACTCAGTACATGTGGGACTTAATCCATCCCTCAGAAAGGGGTCTCAGCGTGTTCGCAGGCAACCTTGGTCGACATCTTCATTACATGTACTGGAGAGAAAGCAAAGACAATCCGGTCATCGCTACAGCTCTCGTCGTCCCAGGGATAATCCACCCCGTCCATATCACCAGGGCAGGAGGAACTCTTTCTTACTGCGCATGGAACATCGGGGACGAGAGATTACCTGTACAATTACCGAGCCCAGTGAAAGTCTTCTGTCTACATATTTCTGTTGGACTGTTATAAGGCTGCCATTTCATAGTCGCGCATGATTGTTTATAGTACATTAGTCACTGTCCTGTTGATAGATTTTTAGGTATTGCCACACTGAATTTCAGTTTTTTGGTGTTTGCAAAGTGTCTATTTTCATTTTAATAGACTATTACTGTGCTTTTTGACTTTATTTGCAGTTTTCTTCTGTTTCTTTATTATTATTCTTTAACTTTTTGATGGAAAAAAAAAACAAATATTAGTATCCTACAATGGAATTGCCGTTCAATCACTACCAATATAATACACCTTCAACAACATCTTGAGAACAACACTTATATGGTCATCATCCTTCAATCTCTAAATGTGACAAAGAAGGACTTTGCCACGATTGGACCATTTCTTCTATCCACCAGTGTGCCAAGAAAGTGATTGTGCTGCGAAAATTTCTGTGGCCATTTATATTAATGACCAATTATTTACCATCCAATCCAGTCGCCTGTACCAAAGGACACAACAAAACTTGTATTCTTGTGCAGCGCGTGTCCGATTTGACAAATCGTTAGTTTTGAATATCGTTTCGGTGTATTCCCCAAAGGTATTATTGATTGCAATTCTGACTGGCTACGTTCGTTAAATACTACAAATGATAAATGGTTAATAGCAGGGGACTTTAATGAACATGCTCCCTTTTGGGATCTATCTTGCGTCAAAGTAACCTCTAATCGCTTGGTTGAGAATATTTCAGATTCTCCACTTTTTCTTTTAAATGACGGAAGTGTCACAAAGACTGCCTGATGTTCCCAGCCACAAACCATCGGCAATCGATCTGACCCTAAATCTCTCCAAAGTTAGTTCCTAGCTGCAAGTGGCAATTACACGATAACACTTTGGGAAGTGATCATATTCCTATTATTCTTACTTTTAGAGGATTTGAAGTTAAGCACAATGATGTAAAGGATAGAATTCCAAAATTTGATTATAAACGAGCTGACTGGGCCAAATTTGAATCTGTTCTAAGGTCTTACGATGTCAGTTCTTTTGATAAATCAGACATTGAATCTATGTATATTCTCATTTCACAGAGGCAGTTTTAAATGCTGCAGGCAAAGCAATTCCTAAAATTATAATGTGTCAAACTCTTCGAAACACGTTGGTAAAGTATGGTGGACAGATTCGTGTAAAAATGCTGTAGACAAAAACAAGAACACCTTTAAATTGTATGCTAAAGTTAAAAAAAGTGAAAAGGCAGTGTTCCTGTCAAATCTGCTAAAAACCAAAGAAACAGAGTTATAGAAAGTGCTAAAAGCAACTATTGGTCAACGTTTTGTTTTAATGAAATAAGTGACCATAAAGATAAAAAGTAAAATTTGGAAAAAGATCCATGAAATGAAAAATGGGATTCATCTACCAGAGTATCCAATTATTCTAGGTGATGAACAATTTCCTTCAGAATATCAAAAAGCTGAGGCATTTGCTGACACCTTTGTAAAGAATAGCTCTTACAATAGTCTATCAGACAAATGCAGAACTTTGAGGCAAAATCAATCACAAAATGACATATATAATGACCCTGAGAAAAAATAATATCACTACTTGAATGCTGAAATTACTTTCCAAGAATTACTATCTGCTATCAGTTCATTACCTAAGACCAAGAAAACTTCTGTTGGTCTGGATGCCATTTCCAATGAGTTGATAAAACATCTTCCAGAAAACTTTTTGTTGTTTTTACACGGAATTATTAGTAAATGCTGGATTGAAGGTAACATCCCATCCATATGGAGAGATTCAATTATAGTCCCTATTTTAAAGCAGGGCAAACCAGTACACGATGTAATAGTTATAGACCTATCTCTCTGACGTCTCATGTATGCAAATTAAATGGAGCAAATTGTTTTAAAATCGATTGTCTTATCATTGCGAAAAACATGG
>JADBJO010037026.1:0-10218 GCA_016801955.1 Conus betulinus | reverse complement strand
ATCCATTTAGCAAAATTTTCAATTTTCCACCAAACATAATGGCTTTGAGAATACTGTTCACACAGTGATAGCTATCTGTTACGGATGGAATGGGTGGAGTCTGCAGGTGTCTGACTGTCTGACGCACCAGTTCACCTATTCAATATTCATATCAAGAGTGAATTAAATACTCATCCACATCAAAATCAAACATACATACATATATCAAGTTTCTGCCACTCACTCTGGGAGCTTATTATTCATAGCATCAAAACTCTCCCTCTTCTCGCAAACCACATCAAATTATGGATGCATGCACGACTTTTCCCGAGCCATCAGACAAACATACAATAAATGCAATATAAATCAATAGTCGGCACGCCAATACTTCAAGTACGCCAAACAGGGCGCACGACACAAAATATATCTATATATACTCACTATCTACTATTGCTGCTGGTTCCAACGACGGTAAAGGCGGCGACGACGACGACGAAACGATGAAGAGGACGAAGACGACGAGACGATGAAGATGAAGACGACAACGTCTACAGCGTCAAGTCTGACACAGAACTTGCATAACTTCACAGAGTTGCTAAAAAAAAAAAAAAAAAAAAAAAAAAAAAAAAAAAAACACTACACTCACGGCGTCTCTGCTGGCAACAAAGCGACAGTCTCACACAGGAGCTGTGGCTCACACACAGAAGCACAGAACGCAGCGACAGCCCAGCCAACAGGTCGCTGGTTCAGAACTCGGGAGCGGCGCTCTGGCTTGGCAGCAGCGGCGTCTCCAGCCCAACTGGCTCAGCGGGTAGTCGGTCCTGGGCGCAGTGGCAGGTAGGGTAGATTGTCGGCACTCAGGCCGACCTCTCAACACCGACACAGGGCGGAGAAAAAAAGGGGTAGACACAGCTACGTCCCTGACCCTAAAACATGGCAGCCAGTCCCCCTCAGTCCAGGGAACACTTCTACCTGGGGGAAACTGATTAACTACCTTGATTATCATGGCTACTATTCATTACAATCACGACTACATTCATAGCCACATTAGCCACATCATATTCCACTAGAACTTGGGACAAACATGAGCATATTCTTTCTTCAACACTACAACATTCCCTTTTCCGGAATCACAGCACTACACAGGAAAGGATACACAAGGAATATAAACCTTTCAGAATCTATTTTCCAAATTGGGGAAAGGATTCCGACCTAGACCCACTTCAATGAACCATGAATACAATCATTACACACAATTAACGACTACCTTTCATCAAACTATGAATATCTTTCGTGATGTCGCAAATATTCATTTCTTCGACAAGAATGTTCATTTTATTTCATATAGTCACCAGATTTTAAAAGGTTTTTTTTTCCAAAAGATAAACTACTTCAATATATGTAAGGAAAGATTTCCACACACTCTTATTTACCAACACACAACTACTCAATATTCATGTCAAGAGTGAATTAAATACTCATCCACATCAAAATCAAAACATACATATATCAAGTCTCTGCCGCTCACTCTGGGAGCTTATTATTCATAGCATCAAAACTCTCCCTCTTCTCACAAAACCACATCAAACCCTTTTTTTCATCATGAAGTTCGTAACTAATTAAGTCACAGAATAAACTTTTTTTTTTTCTGAAGACCACTTCCTTTAAACCCACACTTCATCTATTCATGTTTTACGACAGCATTTCGTTTTGTTACCCTATCAAGTCATAGGATAACAGAACACTACAAAAAATACAAATCCTTCACAAGTGCGCTGAGGAAGTTTCAGTCGCTCCTAAACGGGAATACGGTTTTGGATTGCTAATAAATAAGCATTGAATGATAAATACCTGACTGCCACCAAAATACAGCTGAGTCCCTCTTCGGCCTTCTGAAAAGTTGCGTTGCTGGATATCACTGCAGAGACTGCCTAACCAGTTCAACTCACCCGGCTTTAACGGTGCGCAGGTGAGTAGCAGTCAGATAAACTTTTCAACCGGCTTCTGGACGACTACCTTCCGGTAGCAAGGTTGCATGAAAATTTGTAACTGGACGAGAAACGGTCCGTCACAATATTCATAAGCGAAATTGTTTTCATAGAATATTCAAAAAACATGCAAGGGCAGTAACTTCTTTTAGTCTTCACGTAATATGGCTTCCCTCAAGACCGTTATTCATTGAGCAGACGCTGGTTCACAAATCAAGATCACGAATTCACGTGGAACAAGAGTTCCCCCCTTCACTGAGGCCCATAATTCATGATCTAGTTCGCAGAGTTCCGACGAGATAAGACTTGAGCCTTGAAAGGGTTTTTTTTTTGTTTGTTTGTTTTTTTTTTTTTGTTTTTTGTTGTTGTTTTTTTTTCAAAGTAGGGAACGCGCCTGCCATACTGCCGACTGGTGCCCGACTGGGGTTTTATGATATTAGGCCTACTGTGCTGGCAACCATTTTGAAAATAATGCAAGATCCATTTCATCTTTTTGTCCGAAAGTTCACTTATAAATTTCCGAAGAAATTGTATATTTTGGCTTCACGAATAACAACGTACATTTACAATCGAGGATGGAAATTCAGGTCAAAACACTTACAAACTGATTTAATCCACAAGGGGGGTTATCACAAACTGACTTTCATTATTGGAGACCTTTTATTTTGTTCCTTCCCTTCGCACGAACCCAAACAGTTCCCAGAACATGCTGAACGATATGTGTTTGGCTGTTTTGTTTTGTTTGTTTGTTTTGTTTTGTTTTGCTTTGTTTTTTCTACACACCAAGGTTCGTCAGTTTTTGAAAACCTCACCGATCTTGGAACGCAAACCAAAAGGTTGCACAGTTAAGAATGGAGACAAGATCGCTGAGACTAAGAACTAGATGAAGTAGGGTTGTGATCTAAAAAGTTCGTTCCTTTAAGAGCAGCCTTAGATGTTTATTTGTTTTCAATGAGCCTATTGAAGGAACAGATCCATAATCAGTACTCTCCTTAATGCCCTTCCAGTTCAATGATTCAATGATCGATTGAATTTTCATCTACATCTCATGCAATACTAGGAGGGTAATACGGTCGTGCTATTGAGTGATGTACCTAAAGAAATACATACTTCAGAATTTTACAGACAACTTTAATGATATGGTGCTAGGCATTACTTTAACCCCTGTTTGGGAATGAATGCAAAATGAAAGATTCTGAATGCATCAAATTATGAACACTAAACAATTTCAAATGTCTGTTTGTCAGTGTTCTGGTCCCTGGTGTGTACTTTTTCCTTAAAGAAAATGATTTTAGGCAGATGCATGCGATGTATCCAGTGAGGCTATTGCCGATTTTAAAGTGATGTAGACACACAAAATGATAGCACGACAAATTTGATGATCAAAAAACAGAAACGGTTTGTATGGAGGAAATCTGACCTGCAGAATTGAGAAAATTATACTCTATTGAATTTTAAATGTATAGTATAATTAACGGCAAGATATTTGATGTCATCATTACACCTAGATAATTTGTGCTATACAATTAAGAAAAAGAGGAAGAAGAAAACAAAAAAGAAAGAGGACGCTTCTGATGCTTTGTGGCGATTATAAGGTGTCTAAGACTGTCCAAAGCAGGACAGCAAAAATACCAAATGATTTCGACATTCCCATGCACCTCCACCAAGAGACAAATAAAATCACGTTTATCACAAAGTTTATAGCGATAGCAACGATCAACAAATCATTAATCACAAATGTGAAAACTTGCCAAGGTATGTTTTACATTTCTGTTGATTTTCAGAGTAAATTAATTCTGGGAATTTTTTGAAAAGACCTAGAAACTTTTATGAAGAAAAGTAAAAGCCAAGTAAGAATTATCTTAAAATACAACTGACATTGTTTATATACAACAAAAAACATGAAACAATGGCTTTTTGGATCAGATATTTTGTCGTGAAAAATACTCTATCTCTAAATGCAGGATGAAATCCATAACATTAAACCAAAAAGAAGGAAACTGAAAAATGTATTCAGAACTGATAAACATATTTATTTGCTCTACATGGTTTCCACCAGATTTTGCAGAAATTGGCTTCATATATGAGTCTTACTGAGTGTTAATGATATCAATATCAAGACTCATACATGGTTCAATGATCTCAGTAAAGGCATTGTATACAAGAATTATATTTTACATGTTTATTCCATATGCGGCAAATGTTAGCTATTGAGAGCGCAATGTGTCTCCTGTGCTCTAAACCCTTAAAACAATTCAATCTGTTTTCATTGATGCATATGCTGAAATACAGTGGAGCATATTTAAAACACACACAGAAATCAAATTCGTCATTATCCTAAATATTAGTATCCTACATGTCACCTGCATTCTTTGAATCTTTTGCAAATCATATATTTAAAATACGATCACGCCTCCTACATCCTGGTCGAACAATACATACCCAAAACAAAGTGCATGTGATTTTGAGTTTACATTTATTGCCAGTTTATTTTGACCCTTTCGTCTTAATCATATGACAGATTATAAGCGCTTTTGTTTGCAGTCTTGATCCAGTATTCGTGAAAATATCAGCAAAAGGAGGATTGCGTGTAGTAAAATACTTCAAACAAATTGGATTTTTACTTTGCTCATCATATGTTACATAGCTGCCGTTTGTAATGACACACATAAGGAATTTCTTAATGGCATGCAAATGAACTGCTTTGCTTTGTAACACCAAATTGTAAACCCCACACTTCAAAACCGTACTGTTGTTTACAATTACAAAAAAGGAAAAAAAATGAGAGAGAAAGACCGAGTGATTTCCCATCTTAATAAATGTTGCGTAAAACATATGGTGTTGGCAAGATCTCTACGTGTTTAACTTTTTTTTTAATAAAAAAACTAGATTTATACATGCATGACGACAAGCATGCCATTTTTTAAATCTATATATTCAATATCCTCTGATTCTTAAACAATAATCTGTTCTTAATGCATAATATATTTTTCTTCCAAAGTTTTGAATTAGTGTTGGAAATTAAGTCTGCATCATCTGTGATTAGGTGAGCAAGTACTTGTAAAAAGTCTGAAGTAAACGTGCACAATGTATACCATTAGAACAAGTTTTGGTTTTGATTTATTAATAAAGTGAAGAAAACAGGATAGTGCTGAAGACATCACCTTGTGTCACGCCACTGGTAAACTAAATCAAATCTGACATGTTCCCCCACATCTAGGTTTAGCTTACATAATGCTTTCAGTGGCTTATTATGCATTGGGATAGCTTCCTGCGTACACCACATGTAATAGAATAGGTCATTCAATACATCTGTTTATAGAATCAAAGGCTTCAGTCAGTTTAATAAACCTACGTTTTGCGGGGGAAAACTTTTTTTCAAATGCCGTCTACGTAAACATCTATAGATTACGCCCCTTAAATCCAAATTGGATATCAACCAGCTGGATTCACTCTGTTGCCTATTCCTGTAATCTATAACTAACGACAGTACTACATATTTTACTCGCTTCGTTGCAGAGAAAATATACCTGGGTAATTGTTAAGATTATTAATGTGACTTTTCTTGGCAGAGTAAGAACGACTGATTCCAGATACCTTTTTGGATACATTCCTCTAACAAGACGAATACTAAAGAAGGATACCAAAATTCAAAATAGAATATATTTTTCATCCATACCTGAAAATGCCATCTATGCTAACATCTGGACAAGAAGCTTTACATTGTTTGAACTTTTGACCTTTGATGATTGAACAATTGAATATGTCTATTTTCATCGCACTTTCCCTGCTAATGTAGTGAAAACATTACAAGATTGGATGTGTCTTTTTTGGGAAAATCCTCAGAAGATTTAAACCAGGTGCCAACATAATGACGTTTGCTAGTTGTACCTTTCATAGCAAACTTATGTACTGTATCTAAGGAATGTTTCTGACTTCAAATGAATGAGACTGGTTTATCTAGAAGCATGTAATTAAAACTTCTTTTAATTTGATCTTTTCAATTATTAATACACACGTATGTTCATGTCACAGATGACGTCATTTTGAGTACGACTAGGCCTTGTTTTCAAATTTTGATTTCTTTTGACTAGTGTCGCATAGAATTTGAACATACTTTAAAAGCATCTGATATATTATTGATATCAAGATCAGTCGTGCATTTGGCATAGCCCCCATTCCCCCAAAGTTCCCGTGGCTATATCTTACCGTGGTATACAGCAAAAAGATCTCTCCTCGCCGATTTTTTTTGTAATATGGTGTTTATGTTTGCTCTATTGCTTTGTTGATCACTTGAAAAACTAAAGTAAGCTTTGACACGCATATGCTTTGATTCACTTTGTTCATATACTCTCAGATCACAACATCACACTAAAAGGAAATAGTCACAAGACATTTGAAAGTAATGATTCAAACTGCGAAAATGGACTGACTGTTATATGTTGCAAGCTCTGTGATCACTATGACATTTACCATCGACATAGCATGAATCCACAGCACTGCACATATTTTGTTATGATTTGCAAGAATTGCCTAATAGGTTGTCTTTCGAGCTAATAGGCTCAAGAGCATCTATTAACACTAAGCCGGAGATTTAAAACCCAATAATTGCAGTTTTCTTATGAAAAAGAGTTAACGTCCTAGTCTATCCAAATCCTCACACAATATAGCATATAGATCACACTGAGTCAGTAAGCATGCAGTTAGTCTCCCAACAATACATGGTCGTTTTTATTTTCAAAACACACATACCATCATGACGCCTTAAGAAGGAATATGGAATACTCTTTAACATTTCTTATTGATTTGCTCAAAATAAACGCAACAACAAAAAAAAATCAATCGTTATGTACATTTTAAGACATGAGATTATCCAGATTTAAAAGTACAAATAGACCTCCTATTCCTCTCCCCCACAATACTAAATCTTGTAACTGAAATTTTGATTATCCACCAGAAAAGACTTCTGAGGAATATTCTAAAAACTCATTGAAATCGAAAGAATTGATCAATGCAATAGACCCCGTCTCACACAAGTTACAATTAACTCCTTTTAGATTCCAATGGAAGAAGGGAAATGATTTGATTTAATACAGATATCTTTTATGTAAAGAATTATCAAGAGCTTGGTGTTATTTGTGCAGGTAAACAACTATGTCACACCCTAGCTTAAAAAAAAAAACAAAGTAGATCACTGCATAAACTGTTTTCCCAAGCCGTTAGATCTTTCATGTATACATCAACAAAGGGACCTATGGCAGTATTGTCAGTAACACTAGGCTGTAACGATGGATTATGCTGGTTTAGCACTTACACATGTATACCCACCGAAACGAAAATCCAATGAGGACAAGATACAGACCGCCCAACACCCAATTTCATCTCCATCAGGCTGTCTTCACGAACCACAGAAAATTGATTGTACTATTGATAAGCATACAGCCGACATAAGATTACCGTAACTGTCCTGCAGGCCCGCCTGAATACTTTCAGGCAGTCACTGACTGAGGTTTCTCGCATGTCTGAAAAAGGATCCTATGAACACATTAAACCCTTTAAGTAAGCATTTCATGTACAAAATTTTTCTCTTTTGTTGTGAAACACACACCAGATGATGCTAGGGGAAACGGGTGGGAGGGAAATGGTGACTGGGTTAAGATATGGTGTAAAGTCGATGTGCTCTGTCAAATTTGTGTGTCCGTAGTTAAATTCAGTATCTGCAGACAGGTCACAGAGTAACTCTTCACAGTCTCCTTTTGATTTGTTTCCTCTCACCATAAGAAAAATGAAACCATTCTGCCTGCAAAGTCCCTCCAGGCCATTAAGGTTTATTCCACACCAGTCTAGTTTTACACACATGTCATAGTAGTTCTCTGGAGATCTAGCTCTTCATTTCAAAAGTTGGTTAACCCATCCTTAAGTCTTAAGAACCACATTGTCCCCATGTAAATAATGAGTGTCCTTCCTTACGTCTCCCAGCGTGATCCTAAAATGTTTTTATCTATTTCAGTAAATGACAAAGGAAATAGGAATTACAACACTTACATCATTACAAATGATTTCCACTGATGCATATTTTTTTTAGAAAAAAGAAAATTATTGTAAGACTGTCAATACAGAGGCAAGGGGAAAAGCTTTCCCTTATAAACAAAACACATAAATGAAAACAGTGGAAAATAAAGAATTCAAAGGTAAACAAACAAAACGTAATAGTGTAGCCAAATAGCATAATCACGTCTACAATGTAGATATTGCCATAATACAGGCAAGACATGGGGCTCTTTGTCAGTGCCAAAGAACATCGGCATATAAGAATCCAATCATTGTATTTGAGCACGTACTGTTACTTTTTGCATTATGTGGTTCTATTTTAAAACAGGTAGTGCATTTTTTTAAGATACACATGTTTGTAAAAAAAAAAAAGCCATTTTATGTATGTAGATATGCTGTTTGATAAGTATTTTTATCAGGGCAAATAAGTTTTGTCCATCTATACCTAAAAGCACAAAATTAGGAGAAAAGTAAATGCTGAAGATATTTTCATATTTCCTACATATGATGTTTTCTAAAGAGATACAAAACTTTTGTTCAGTTGGCATCATTTCACTTTACACATCTCGTCGTGCCAGTCACATCCACGGAATTTTAAGATAATAATTGCAGCTGAAACTCATGCGCACGATTTTTTATTTGTAGCCATTTCAGCTTGACCTCTCTGATTCTGTGGATTCTGAAAAAAAACATGTTTTAAAAAAAATCAAGGTTTGGTTTCAAGATCCCTTGTACAGAACTATCGGCCGCAAATCATCTTGTTTGAACAACTCATAGCATGTTTTAGGTCTCTTTTGTACACTAGAATTTTTTTTCTTAATGCTCTTGAAGCACTCCAGTCATCAATGGTGTTATCAAATAGCTGTATTTCAAAATTTCCAAAAAAACCATTGAGCTGTTGATATCAAACCATTGCAGATAAACAAAATCAGTATGGCGACCACGGTCAGTTAGACATTCGTGCTTTGTGAAGAATTCACCAATTTCTTTTTTTTTTAATGTTCTAAGGAATACCTTTTTATTCTCTAATAATCTGTTCTCCTTTATCATCACAGCACCATTTTTATTGTCATTAAAAAGGCTCCAAAAGCACTTGACTTGGGGTTTTAGGTAATAAGCAAAGGCAAAACATCCTTGTGTATTTGGCTGCATCTGATCATTATTTTTGCGACATTTTGTCCCAAATGCTGATTCAAAACTTTCAAGATTTTCAAGAAAAATATGAATTGTCGTTGCAGCACACTTCCATTTATGATTTCATGCAAACAGTTGATTGATCAATGATAATTTGAAATCGATTATACATTTTTTCAACTATCCGGTGTATTTGTTCCACCTTGTTTTTAAAAGTTTCAACGGAAAGTCCTCCTATCCTTTATCTTGATTGTCAGTTCATATAAACTGAAAAAATGCTTGTTGGAGTTTATATGTAAAAGTGTCTGGTGGATACGTCGATACAATCCAAATACATTTATGTTTAAATGAGACAAGGTACTTCAAACCGGTATTCTACCTAATGCGGTAATGCGTCTTTCATACCATATTCGAGATGAACTTTTACCGTCTAAAAAATATTTCATTATAGTGAATGGTTTCCTATTCATCTTCTCGTGAGTAAACCAAATTCTGTGTATTTGAATGGAACAGGATTCCTTGCCATGGAAGGTAGGACAAAACGTTATTTTATATGAGTTCATATTGAATGTGCCATATTGCTTGCGTTTTATTGCTGTTCAATATTAAAACCCAGGCCTTATCAAAACTCCTGAGTAGGTCTATGTTTTTAATGACATTTTATAGCTAGCATTGGAAAACTGTGTATCGTTAGCAAAATGTGCGATCTTATTTGAGCAAGCGCACCTCTACAAGACCGAAAAGTATACCAGTCTAGCGAGCAGCCCCAAGGCCCAGGTTCTCGCCATAGAAGTTGGAGCAGGGAATTTATAGGTTCATCAGCCTGTGACCTCATGAAACAGCGCAGGATTTCGGGTAAGAAGAGGACCAGAACCTGACGGCAATGGCACAGGCAGCTGAAAGGAGTTGCAGCTGGATCAGGTCGAGGGGGGTAAGAACTTCATAAAGCTTAAATTTCCCAACTTAGAACACTGTCCTGTTAGCAGTGGGGTAAGACGTTCATCTAAAAAAGGCAAGCATTGAGACGCCCACTCATCCAAAACTTGCGGGTTCGCAACGCTAAAAA
>JADBJO010037025.1:0-10219 GCA_016801955.1 Conus betulinus | reverse complement strand
AAGGCGCTTGTGTGCAAGAGAGAGAGAGAGAGAGAGAGAGAGAGAGAGAGAGGAGAGAGAGAGAGAGAGAGGAGAGAGAGACAGAGACAGACATGTTTAGAACAATCTAACAATCAAAAATCACCAAGGAGATGTAAGACAATCGATTTGAAGCACCAGGAAAAGAAAAAAAAAATAAGGCACAAAGGGGGGGGGGGGGGGGGGGGGATGCATAATAATGACCCAGTCACCACGGGAGGGGTGGGGGGGAGGGGGGGGGGGGGCGGGATGTCATGCAGATAATATATCAAGTCATTCCAGGAGAAGCATCAGAGAGAGAGAGAGAGAGAGAGAGAGAGGAGAGAGAGAGAGAGGGAGGAGAGAGAGAGAGAGAGAGAGAGAGGGAGGAGAGGAAGAGGAGAGAGAGAGAGAGAGAGAGAGAAGAGAGAGAGAGAGAGAGAGAGAGTCGCATGAGAATATAAGCATAACCACATAATGACAATAGAGCAAGAGGAAGTGGGGGAAACACACACACACACACACACACACACACACACACACACACACACACACACACACACACACACACACACACACACACACACGCACGCACACTCATACACACACGTACTCACGTAAGACATACTTACTAAACACAATAACATGTGCATTTCAAATACAAAACACTTTCTAAATAGACAGGTTCATACATAAGGCAAAGAGGGTGGTGGTGGTTGGTGGATTGGATTTATGGCGGTATGCAAATACTGGCACATAAGATGGTTGAAAATGGTGTTTGAAGGTTGATATGCATTGGTGTTGTTTGGTTGATTCAGGGAGCGAGTTCCATTGACAGGAACCTGAGTATGTTATACTGGATTTGAATAAGTCAATTCTAGGAACAGGGACATAAAGTTTGGGTAGAGTCCTTGAGGAATTAATTGAGAATCTGTGAACTAATGTGGAGGGGTGCCTTCCCAGACACAAAACCTGTGCATTATGATCCCTTTGTTGTATTCTAATCCGAGACTTAAGGGGAGAACCTGAATCTTTTTATAGTCTGAGTCCAGAAGACTACTGGATTTTAGGAGGACTAATTTGAGTGCTCGTTTGTGTAGGCTTAGTAATGGTTTGAGGGTGTTAGCACTAGCAGAATCCCATAGAGTAGAGCCATGGTCTATGTATGATTGAATATGAGACTGGAAAAAAAGAGCTTGCGTGAATGCAGGTCGAGGAAGCGTTTGATTTTGGAGAGTTGATAAACTTTCTGTGAAACTTTTTTGCACAGTGAGGTTATATGAGCTTGCCAACTAATGTTGTTATCAATTGTTATTCCTAGCACTTTGAGGTATGTAACCTTATCAACAGGTTCATCTTTAAGATGTACAGGAGGAAACTTAATAGTGAGATTTTGTCTCTTTTTTGCCTGGTTGTGATGAGCATGGATTTAGTTTTTTTTTAGGGTGAAGCGACATGTGATTTTAGTTCAGTCCATTTTACGAGGTCATTCGCACTTTCATGTAAAGTTTGTGCAAGAACAGTAACATCAGAATGATTTGTGTGTATTGTTGTATCATCAGCAAAGAGTTCACATGTGAATGTGATATGGAGAGGTAAGTCATTAATTTAAATTGTGAACAGTAAGGGACCCAAGATAGAGCCTTGTGGGACGCCATAGGAAAGTGTTTAAAATGAAGAGAAAGTTGTATTGATTTTCACACATTGTTGCCTATTTGTGAGATATGACTGGAAAAGCGAAAGAGTTTTTGTGGATAAGCCATACAATTTCAATTTTCTAAGAAGAAGGTTATGATCTATCACATCAAATGCTGTTTTGAAATCGATGAATAGGACACCACAATATCTGTTGTTGTTAATGCTATTTAGCTAGTCATCAACTAAGTGGATTAGGGCTGTGTGGCATTAATGGTTGTGTCGAAACCCGGACTGTCTTGGATGAAGCAAGTGGTATGTATTAAGGTGGTGTAATGTGTGTTTGTTCATGTGTTTTTCAAAGGTTTGGAAATAGAGGAAATGATTGAGATTGGTCTGTAGTTTGCAGGGTCTGAGTTGTCACCTCTCTTGTGGATAGGAAGGACTTTTGCTTTTTTGAAACAATCGGGAAAATGATTTTTGTATATGCATAAATTGAAGACGTACGTTAACGTATCTGTAATAGCTGGAACTGATAGTTTGAGATTTTTCCGTCTAGGCCATCTACCCCGCTGGTACCTGACTGTTTCAGGTACGTTAGGTAGTGATAAACTTCAAAGACTGTTAATGGTGGGATATGAAGTTCAGACGTGATGTTTTTATCTTGGCAATATTGTTTCAGTTTTTGAAGATCGTTTGATTAGGAGGAATCTGTCGTGGCAGTTTTTATTAGCTATAGTGCAAAAGTGTGTGTTTAGCTGTTCGACAGAGATGTCTTTAATTACAGTTGATTTTGAAGAAGATTGATTGTTTGTAAGCTCGTTACTAGCTCTCCATACCAATTTGGGTTCTGGTTGGATGATATTAGTTCTCGATAATATTTCGTTTTTTCTCTGCGCTTCTGTGTGAATTTATTGCATTTCTCAGTTTTCTAGATCCCTCTTCATAGCCATGTTGTTTAAGCAGATATCTAAGGTACCTGTCTCCTGTAACTCTTTAGTGTACCATGCCGGTTTAGGATCATGCCGTACTCTAATCGTTTTTAGAGGGGCGTGTTTATCACATAATTATTTCTGTAAATGTTTTGATCCAAAATTCAACAGCAAGATCTGGATCAGTTATGTCGATAACTGAAAAGACATTTGAGTTAAGCAAGTCATGCAGAAAGTCTTGGCTGTTAAAGTTTGTAAAGCGACGGTAGGTTATTGTCATGTGTCCCGTTTGGGGAATTTTACTCCTTTTTTTGGACCATGTGACACAAATTGGGTAATGGTCACTACAGTTTAGAACAGGGACGCAGGCTTCTGCTATGTTAGTGTTATCTGAAACATAGACACACACACACACACACACGCACGCACGCATGCACACACACACACACACACACACACAACACACACACACACACACACACGTGTGTGTGTGTGTGTGCGCCCACACACACACGCATGTAGAAAACTATTAGATATGCACTCATAACAATTAGACATGCACATACATACATAGCACATGGATGATGAAAATTAATAGCATATCGCGCACTACATACCTATGTGGTATGAATTGGATATAAACATTATGCACGCTCACAGCTATTAGATATGCGCACACATACATAGCACATGGGTGATGAAATAGCATATCGCACTACATACCTATGTGATATGTAGTGGATATGAACTTATGCAGAGACGGTGATGAAGCAATGATATATGAATATAAGGATGCATACTGGCGACATGTTAATTTAATTCAATGAGGACATGGGGAGAGGAGCTGATTGGTGTTGCTGTGACAGGAACTGAGCAGTCATTGTGTTCAGCAACTGAACAGTTTAATGGATGTAGTGGGATAGGGGGTTGTACTGACTGTTTTAGGATGTGTGTGATGGTGGGGGGGGGGTGGGGGGGGTGGAAGTGTAATGTGTGTTGGGTGGTGGCAGGAGTGTTGTATTGTGAAGTGTAATGTGGGCATTGTTTTGGAGTTGGTGGATTGTAAGGGTATTAGAGGGAGGGAGGGAAGGAGGGAGAGAGAGAGAGAGAGAGGAGAGAGAGAGAGAGAGAGAGAGAGAGAGAGAGAGAGAGGGAGAGAGGGAGACAGACAGGTCTGAGAGTGAACTGAATTGGAGGCTGGGCGGGGGGGGGGGGGGGGGGGGGGGGGGGGGGGGGGGGGTGGGGGAATGGAGGAGGAGGGACAGGGAGATAGAATGAATCGGCGGACGTAACACACACAAACGCTGAGAGCAGAGGAGATGAGAGAGGAGAAACGGTTATGTCTTCTTCAGACGTAACAAACAACAGATATGAAACATGCCGACTGTGGTCTGCAGAGAGCTTGTGCACGTCTTATTTTATTTATTATTTTTTTTAATGTCTTCGTTGCGCCTGAAGAAGGCATTTTTTTGTCGAAAATCTGTTTTGTCTGCACCAAACTGGTTAATTAAAAGAAGCATTTACTTGCACCTTGTGTTTCGTAACAAGGAAAAATCAGGTGACATGTTTAACATAATTATCATTGGACGAATGCACTGAGCTGATGGACAGCACTAATAGATTGGGCCGTGGGTTCTCTTGGCAACAGCCTTTCGATCCACTCTCACTGGTTTTACTTAGTGTGGCTTGTATCACTGTTTGAGGAAAAAATCCGTTTACTGTGTAGCCGTCGAGGCACATTCTACCTGAATCTGAAGCAGTTAAATGGTGTTAGAATTCCAGCCATAACGAACGACAAAAGTCCACTTTAGTCATGGATTAATTTATTCAGTCACAATAACAGTAGATAATCCATTTATGCAGAAACACAAGAGGAAGAAGAAAAAACAGCAGTTACTGTCAAGACGACGTGGCTCTCTCAAAGTGCACATCATATATGTACGTCATAAATAAATAATCAAAACTATGACGTAACATTAATCTGACATAAGCTGTTCGATTACATTCAACACCCCCACTTAATCGATACAACTTAAAGTCCTAATATGTCTACACCATCAACATTTAGTCCATGCATGGTTTCAGCAATCAATAAGGCATAGTCCATGGTTTCCAGCAATAAGGCATAGTCCATGGTTTCCAAGAATAAGGCATAGTCCATGGTTTTCAAACAATAAGGCATAGTCCATGGTTTCAACAATAAGGCACAGTCATGTCACACCCTATCCAATCATTGTCTTTATTTAACCAAAACAGAAAAGATCTGAATTTCAACAACTGAGTTTTCAATGATGGCTTGGTCATTATATCAGCAATCATGTTTTCAGTTGGACAATACTTGAGAACGACTTTGCCACGCTTGACCTCATTTCTGATGAAATGGTATTTGATGTCAATGTGCTTCGATCTTTGCCTATTCACTGGGTTGTGTGCAAGAACAATAGCTCCTTGGTTGTCTTCATAGATCAAAGACCCTTGGACCTTGACCTTGGTTAATACCCATGTCCTTCAGAAACTGATTCAGGTACAAACTTTCTTGTACTGCTAATGCTAAAGCAATATACTCAGCTTCGCAAGTAGACAATGCAACAACGGGTTGCTTCTTCGATTTCCAAGAAATCGGTGGACCGTTTTCATTCAGGGAGAAAAAATACCCCGAAAGTACTGCGCCTATCATCAGCATTAGACGCCCAATCCGCATCACTGTATCCTATGAGTTTTAACCCTGTGGTACTTTTCTTGTAACACAACTCATAGTTATTGTGCCTTTGAGATATCGCAACACATGCTTGGCTGCGACCCAGTGACCTTGAAGTGGATTAGAGAGATGCTGGGATAACATGGGTAATCACCCAGCAGATATCTGGCCTTGTTGCAATCATGACATAGATCAGGCACCCTACAATTTCACGATATTTGCGGTGATCAAACAGGTTCAGTGTTTTCGTACTCCATCTTCTGTTCTGATGGGGTACCCCTAGGTTTACATTCAGACATGTCATATCTTTCAAGCAGTTTTTGAATGTAACGCCTTTGGTGCATCTTAACACATCCATCCTTTTGCTCAAAATCAATGCCTAGGAAATACGACAACTTTCCCATCTTTTCATTTTGAACCTATCAGAGAACATTTTCTTCGTTTTGCACAAGAGGTCATTATTGTTTGCACCAACAAATAATATCATCAACCCACACAAGAATGACAGTCATGCCATCGTCTGTCTGTTTTGTGTACACACAATTATCAGAGGGACTTTGAACGAACTCATTTTCAGCCAGAAAATTGTGCAGCAACTGGTTCCAATTCCTACCTGATTGCTTTAACCCGTACAAGGATTTTTTTCAATTTGTACACAAGTTTTTCACCTTTTTGACCTTTGACTTCATAACCTTCAGGTTGCTCCATGTAAATTTCACAATCAATGTCAGCATTGAGGTAAGCAGTTTTGACATCCATCTGATGTAAAATCAAATCGTTTTCAGCCGCAATTTGCATCAGAGTACGTACTGAAGTCATATTAGCAGTAGGTGCAAAGGTATCAGTATAATCAACGCCTTCTTTCTGACTGAAACCTTTTGCGACATACCTAGCTTTGTAGGACTTTGAACCAGTCGCATTCTCTTTGATTGTGTAAAACCCCATTTTCCCCCACTGTTTGCCTACCCTCCGGAAGAGCCGTCAGAGTGTAAGTGTTATTTTCCTTCAAAGAGTTCATTTCATCATCCATTGCCTGTTTCCAGCAATGAGAATCCTCTGAGCCCACTGCTTCCTGATAACTCTTTGGAAACGAGGACATCTTATAACAATAATCCACGTTTGTCATAACTTGATCATCATCATCATCAAACTGCGTTTCATAATCTTTCAAGTGGTTAGGGGGTTTTCTCTGCCTTCTCGGATACCTGTGACCTTGACCTTCTTTAACCAAAGGTTCATTTTTAGGCACATTACATAGAGCATTTCTGTGACCTTGACCTACAGTACACTCTGACTGCTCTTCAGGTATGGGTTTGACTGACAGAAGGAGGTCTCATCATCATCATCACACCACCATCATCTAAAGAGTTCTCTGTCTGTGTACCTGGTCATTCACATCGACTCTGTCTGGCTTATCTGACACAAAATGCACAACACGACATTTCATCACTTTGCCACTTTCAGGGTAATACACAAGGTATGCAGGACTGTAACCATCATATCCTACAAAGATACCCTTAGTGCATCGTGAATCAGTTTGCGCTTGAGCTGGGAATATGCATAGCACTCTGTTCCAAAAATTCTCATGTTTTGAGATGTTTGGTTTCGACCAGTCAAACCTTGGTATGAGTTTTGGTTTATCCTTGCATTGTAACATCGGTTACGATTGTACACAGCAGTGTGCACAGCATATGGCCACATCTCTTTTGGAAGGTTCTTTTTGAATCAGCATGCATCTTCCATCTCAAAAATAGTGCGCCATTTCCTCTCAGCTGCCCCGTTTTGGTGTGGGGAGTAAGGAGCTGAGGTTTCATGCCTTATCTGATTTTTCCTGAGGATTCTTTAAACTCCCTTGAGGTAAACTCAGAACCGTTATCAGATCTAATGGTTTTCACCTTGCCAAAAGGTGCAGAATCAGCCAGAAACTTTTCTGTGGCTTTGATCGTTTCACTTTTTGCATGTCATGAAATACACAAATGACGCATCAGAATAATCATCTGTGAATGTGATGGCATACTTGAAACCTTCATGGGATGCTGGTGTGTGACCGGTCCAGCAAGATCAGTGTGCACTAACTTTAGAGGACAAGTTGCACGAGTGCGTGTTGTTTTGCTGATGTTGTTTGTCATTTTGCCCATGACACATGTTTCACAATTCATGCTTACCCTTGCCTGTAATTTTCATGCCATCAACAACACCTTCTAGCTTCAACACATCAGAAAAAATTACAGTGACCTAGAGTTTGATGCCAGACATTCAAATCCTGTGTTAAACTAACATTATCAACATCACATTCCTCTGAGACAGTCTTGAGGTAATACAATCTACCTTGCTTTTCGATTTTGAATTTGGCTTCACCTTCATACACAAGGCTTGCTGTTTCAGGTTCAAATATCACACTCGCACCTTTGTTTGTCGCTGCCTGAACAGAGAATATGTTCTGTGGAAAAGTAGGTACATACAATGCATCATTCAGAGTAAGACTGACTAGATTTCCACTGACATCTTTGACAGTTACATGTGCGGTACCTCTTTGCTTTGCTAGATTGTTTTTGCTTTCACCATTCGCAAGCTCGATGAAATGGTCCTCTGGTTTGAAAGAATTTTCAAACGAGCTGAACAAAGTCTTGTCATTGAGTAGATGGCTTGTAGCACCACAATCAACTAGTAACTTGGTAGGGTTTCTTATCTCCTGTCTGCTCCCTTCGTTCATCTTGAAGAGAAAAGAATGTTCTGGATCTGGATCAGTGGAGTCAGGATTGTCGCTCACAGTGTTGGCTCCCTCCTTTACCCCTTTACCGCTAGTCTTGCTTTATGACGGCAAGCTTGGTCGGTGTGTGATGCATTTTTTGCAATGACTACACCACATTTTCTTCTTCTTGCAATCACGTTGAAGATGTCCGTAAGTTCCACATTTGAAGCATTGACGTAATTCACGATTGCTGTCAGACGATTTGTGCTTCATTTTCAGAAGTGAATCTTCACCCATGGCTGCTGACACTCGAGACTTCTCTCGTCTCCTCAAAGCTGCGGAGAGAAAACTTTAATTCGCTGAAGTCATGTTTCTCTTGGGACTGAGTGACAACAGTGACAAATGACTGGAACGATTCTGGTAGCCCCTTCAGAACCATCGCTATTAACAAACTATCACTCACTGTCTCTCCAGCACTTCTCAGGGCGATTGCAGCTGCTTCTGCACGGATGATGTAATCTGTCACTGTCTCTGATGGTTTCATCTGCAGGCTTGTCAGTTCTGTGTAAAGACTGATAATTCTCGGTGTAGACGAGCCTGCATAATGCTGCCGAAGAATTCTCAGAGCTTTTCTTCCATCGTCTGCTGCATCATGCATTACAAGTGACAAAACTCTTGTCGTCTATGAGCTGAACAAGTTCAGCAAAAGCTTCTTCATTTTTATCTACATTCAATTTCTTCACCATCGTCTGCCAGGATCACATCTTTTAGCTTACGAAGTTTCATATAAGCTAAGAATTTCACCTCCCAGTGATCATAATGTCTCTCGTCGCCGTCGAAAAACAGTTTGCCTCGTGTACTGGGCCCATAACCTGTAGAATTCCAGCCATAACGAACGACAAAAGTCCACTTTAGTCACTGGATTAATTTATTCAGTCACAATAACAGTAGATAATCCATTTATGCAGAACACAAGAGAAGAGAAGAAAAACAGCAGTTACTGTCAAGACGACGTGGCTATCTCAAAGTGCACATCATACATTCAACAAATTGTTTTGGATTTCGACGAACGAACACCGTTGAAATTCCCTCCACGCTCACTTTGTTTGTTTTTGTTTTCTGTCGTCTGCGACCACACTTCACTCACAAATCCTTGTGCCCCACCAGTGGCGTAGGAATTTTTTTTTTAAATGTGCACGAATCACAGTTTATTCCTTCTTGTACACAGCAGTCTTACACCAGCATTGAACCACTTACAGATCCCAAAGCCATAGAATGATTTTCTTTTCACGCTTTATTTTTTTCTTTCAGAGAGAAAAGCTTCAATCGGCGACGTTAAATTTCAATTACTCTGTGTGACCTGACCTCTGACCTAGTCGAGTCAGTGGTGCACTGGGCTGAGCTGGGTCACGGAAGCAGTGATTGTGCACGAAAAGTTGACGACTTAAATATCTGGCCGATCTTGCCTTGTTGACGCAGAGCGTACAAGAGCACGCAATGGCAGATGAAATAAAACAGAAGTTCACAGGAAAATGGAAGATGGACAGAAGCGAAAATTTTGGGAGGAGTTCATGTCTGCAATGGGTAAGAACAAAACAGCTGTTGCGACGTTGTTTTGTCGTGTGTCATGCTTTGCAGGTGTGCAACGATTCATGTGACTGTAAATGGAGAGATCCGGTTAGCCCGACGATGTTCATAATTTTGTTGAAAGGACTGGTGAATGCATGGTAGCGTGTATAAAAGAAGAGAAAAATGGATGCATGTGATCGCACTTCATGATTATGAGAGATGAATATTTGCATGCTTGATAATCTCAGAGCTATAGTAGAAACGATGTAACTTGTACTAGTTGTGAAGCACCCCCCCCCTCCCCCCCCCCCCCCCCCCCCCCCCCCCCCCCCGCCACCCCCCTCACACTACATACACATTATGAACCATTACTATGACCTCAATACATACCAGGTTTTAACCCAATATATGAGGATTCAACTTGCTATTGGGAAAAAGGAATATGTGCCGAAAGCGAATGCCAAATAGGGTCAACCCAGTATATGTTAGGCGACCAACTGTGTTACTGCAAGTTGATTAGAAAGCATAATGTGTGATTGCAGATGTTTTTTTTTTGTTTGTTTTTGCCACATTAGAAAGCCTATACAGGAGGGGAGGAGAGTAATAGTTTGGGTGATTATGATTTTACTGCAATATATTGTGATATTCAATCTGGATACCTTTTTGATTAGCGCTGTTAATTGAAAGCTAGAATGA
>JADBJO010037024.1:0-10222 GCA_016801955.1 Conus betulinus | reverse complement strand
ACTAGGACAAATCATTCGGCTTCTTCCAGTCTCTTTAGTTTGTAGCGTGTGCCGATGCGTTCAGACGAAATGACGACCGCCAATTCTCGCTAAGAAATTTAAATAAGATCTCGTGATGTTAGTATGCTCTACTAGAGTATAGAAAACGCAAGTTTCGCTACGCTACGATTCATTGATTTTTCACCGACGATTTTTTCCCCTGCAGTTCTTCAGTTTTAAATTTTTCTTCAATTGTGTAATGTGGCAGACACACTGGATGTTTTAATAAATTCTGCGTGTAGCAATCTATATACCATGCTTTCTCAGGTTCAATCTTCAGTCGTTTTAGATCGATCAGTGAATTAGGATAGAAACTGCCCCCTGCAAAAGAAAGAGGCGAACGTAATAGGAGAGGCGATTTAGAAGACAGAAAGAACCAATCGATCACGCGATTTAGAAGACAGAAAGAACCAATCGATCAAACAGCCGATGAAGGAATAGATAAATTATACGAAAAATCGACAAGAACAAAACAAAGAGATACATATAGACCTGCCTTCAAAAGGGATTACGATGGTTCCCTCATGCAGCTAGTGAAGGGTTTTTATATTTATGATATACATTTTCCCATTTTCTTCATTTTCAGCCGCCTTTTTTTTTATTTGTTTTCTTACATTTCAAATCTTTGCCAAGTCATTACTACAGTGATGGAAGAATGTTAACCTGCACTTGTTTTCCCCCACTACTTAATATATCCAGCATCATATGTTTGGTCAATCAATGGGCGATTGCATCTCTTAGGAGATCAAAGTAAAGTGTGTTCAGCACAATTCTTAGCCGCTGACAATGCTTGGGTTATTGAACAGCAGAGCTGACTACTCAACCTGTTCCATATCTTTTTGATCTCCCTTGCATCCTTAAATGGATCCTCAAGCGTAGGCTCAAACATTGTCCCCTAGATTTTATACTGTTTGCATAATGTTTTTAGTTTTTCAGCAACTTTTTTCCTCTTCACACTTTCGTTTTGTTTTGTTTACTACCTTTCGCTGGCTGCTTGGGGAAGCTGTTGGATTCTTTTTTGAACCCAGAGTGGTGAGAAAACCACAGAATTACGGACAGTGGTGTGTCTCTATTTGACGCCAAGAGTACAGACATTGTGAACCGTGTGTGTCATTGTTGATTACCATCCATTAGACTAAAAATAAATGATACATATAGATGTGTTTGAAAGTGGGACTGTGACGATTCTCTAATGCCAACTATTGAAGATTTTTTGTAGTGTAATACACATTTTCTTTATCTTCAATTTTTTTTAAATTTATATTTCAAATATTTGTAAAACCATTGTTATAATGTTGGAAGAACAGTTAAATATCAGGACACGGCAGTGGAGGCAGAGGGGTGTAGGAATGCCCTGTGCTCTCTGAGAAATAAGATGACAGGGTTTTCACCGAAAAGAAGATTTCCTGGCACCTCTTGCACGGAAATCACTTTACTGCGCGTCGGGGCTTTTCTATTTGCTCTTGCCGTGCTTTGGTCTCCATCCCTGTGGGAAAGGGAGGCTGTCCTCTCTCCGCACTCCAAGGACATGTAGTCCGGAGAGTGATGGGAAACGAGGATTAAGACACTTGGTGCGTGATCTCCACGCACCAATTACACGGCCATATCTCGTTCTCCGCCGTCAAGTCCAGCCTCCCCGCCAGCCATTCGTCCCGGCAGTGGGTCAGGAACCTCTACCACCTCTCGAAGTAAGCGTCTGTCTCGTCTTTGGTCCTCCCCCGGAATACATTAGATACTTCTTCACATCAAGAGTAAATACGAATTTAAACAGGCGAAACATGCGCTGTGCTCTTGTCACTTATTTTCGTGTTAAAGTTTAAACGTCAGTTCAACCGTGACAGACGGAATTCTACCCACATTCATATCAAAAGTACACACAAGACTACTAGGCCGGTACTGTGCTTCGGCCAGGATCGTACAGTATGGAATATTGACCACGGCACGGTACGGCACGGCACTACACAACAGAACACGCCCTAATATTCAAGTGAAAAATCATATTCAGACAGTCAGGGAAAAGGCTGGGAGGGGGCTCAATGTCATCAGTGCATGGTTCAATTCTTCATTAGTCAACCATCCCATAGGGACCTTTTGCGATGGAAACAATATTAGTGCAAAATGCAGTCCTACATTGCTTTCATAAGTTGCTTAGTAGATAAATGTGAACGAAATATACACAAGATTGGCTGATTTGTTATGTCTCTTTTTTGCTAACATTTTTCATCACATAAAATGAATTATATAGCAACTCCAGTTCATGTTTCGACGTTACCTTTAGCCTGGCCAAGTGAAATTCCCGCAGTTTTCTCTCTCCTACCTTCGTCTCTTTGTCTATCTGTCTCTGTCTCTCTGTCTGCCAGTGTCTCTGTCTGTCTGTCTCTCTAACACACACGCATGCGCATACACAGTTTGAAATAGAGAGTCGCTGTGAAATTCCATCAGTTCTCTCTCTCTCTCTCTCTCTCTCTCTCTCTCTCTCTCTCTCCACACACACACACACACAACACACACACACACACACACACACGAATTCGCATACACAATTAGAGAGATTTGTATAGATAGCCACCAATCGTCTGAGATCACATATTCTGTCGCATCCTCTCATAATAGTTTTTTTTTTTCTTCCACATGGAATGAAGCGCCTTGAAGCAAAAGATAAATACAGAAAAGGCTGAAAGGGATAAAAGCGGTAGAATAGTCGCGTAAACAAAACAAAAGGAATAGAGTGTTCTTGATTGATAAAGAAGGCACTCTGTCCAGTGCTAAAGCAAGCAGCCTCGCCCCCCCCCCCCCCCCCCCCCCCCCCCCCCCCCCCACGTACGCACGCAACCCACGCACGCGCACACACACACACACACACACACACACACACACACACACACACACACACACACAAACGCGCGCGTGCGACCACTCGAATAGTTCTGTACTAGAGCATGGGCGTTGAACATGCTCAGCGTTTCAGACAAGACGCTTAATAATGCTCTCTGCAGCCCACTATCCCATTTCAATACGATGTTTCTATTGGTTTTGTTCTTCTAACACAGTTGCAGCCACGATCAACAATTCGTCCTTTTGCTTTCAGATTGCCGTGGTAATCAGTTCCCTTCATTGAAATAACGAAGGTAAAACGAATCAGTTGAACTGAACAAAGAACATGGAGTTTACCGCCAAAGGGAGATTTCCGTGTCTGAGTCGTACGGCCAGTCGATCACCATATTGCGTACCTCGCAACTCGTCTTGTGTGACTCGTCTTGTGGCGAGGCGAGGGAAAGAGCAAAGACTAACGAATTGTTCTTGCGCTCGAGCGAGCGAAAAAACGGCCAGTGTGACAAGAGCTGAAGTGCCTTGAGATTTACTTAGTAATGAGCGATACAAAGGTAATCGGTAGATGTTTCACACAAATAAGGCTACCGACTTTTTCATTCAAAACCATTGGGGCTATGGTGGCCTTTTTTGCAAATAATGTATGTAGATTTTCAAAGCTACTGATTATTTCATTCAAAATCATCATCATATTTAAAGAACTGATACATCAGTGTACATATCAACCATTGTTCATGAATGCCATTCCCGTTTAATGTGAAATGTTAACTAAATCATACAGACTGTGCCAAGCAATTAATTTGTACATCGACATAGAATTATATACTGGTCCTAAGAGGGGGAAAAACTTTGAAGAATAAGAAACTTGTTTAGATGGAAAATTTGAAAACTTTTCCACAAAGTTTTTTTTTTTGATAAAGATTAGTATTCCATTAGTCCTGTTTATGGTTTCCTCAATAAGTAAGTCAAACTACAGCTCTGAATACCGGCGTGATTAGTATTCTTCTGACAATTCCTTCTCCATTTCGTTTTGTGACCATGATTATCATAATCCTGTCTAATCTGTCTGAATGACACAGTGTTTCCTATTCCCTGACGTATATTCTACAACGATAGGCGCACTGTACCTTGTTATACAATTGTGAGCACGAACATGATGTCATCGATCATTCAATAGAATTGCAGTGCTTTCTTAAACATTGTTCGAAATGCTGTGCTAGAAATGCCTGTTAAAATGCTAACAAAGTGAGTGAATTAGGACAGAAATTGCCTCACAAAAATAACGTTTCACTAGACCGTGATATGAGTGAGAAAGAGAGAAAAAGGGACAAAGATATGAACATACAGGAGAGTGAGAGGGGGACGGGTAGAGGAAGGGAGAGAGAGAGAGAGAGAGAGGGGGGGGGGGGGTTGTGACAGGAAAATCAGTTTGTAAGAGAGGGCAAGAAAAGCAATGATCAAGCATCGAATGAATGGATGATTGAGAAAAGCGACAAGAACGGAATCTAACTCAACCGATCACGCGTGGTGCTTTTTCAAGGGGAAATACCATCTCCAAATGTGGATACCGTATGTTGAGGTTGGGTTTGTGCGGCTGAAAAATACTGTCTGTAGGTTGCTTCTCATTTATCCACAGCGAGTCGGTACTCACACTGTGTCTGTCTGTCTGTCTGTCTCTCTGTCTCTCTCTCTCTCTCTCTCTCTCTCTCTCTGTGCCTGTCCGTCTCAGTCTGTCTGACTGTCTGTTTGTCTCTCTCTCTCTCTGTCTCTCTCAATAGAGACTTAACCTACAGAGCCAACGGTTTCAAAGTTAGACGAATTTCCTCTTGGGAAATAACAGTATTCAACAATAGAGTGCACAGTCCACCATTTTGAAGTTGGATGAATTTCCCTTGGTAAATCTTGAACAACAGAATCAAATGGATTTTTGAAGTTACACCACTAAAGCAGTTCGGTCTCGGGCATACT
Source organism: Conus betulinus (assembly GCA_016801955.1). Lineage (NCBI taxonomy): Eukaryota > Metazoa > Mollusca > Gastropoda > Neogastropoda > Conidae > Conus > Conus betulinus. The sequence continues at coordinate 5,386 of JADBJO010037024.1, read as the reverse complement.
TTAGAGCCAAATGAAATGTGTGTGTGTGTGTGTGTGTGTGTGTGTGTGTGTGTGTGTGTGTGTGTGTGTGCTGTTTTTTAAACAGTAAAATCACATTCGCTCTGTCATGTCCACTTCTCATGCTGTATTGTTTGTATCCATGGCATGTACCGTTTATATGCCATGTCATCTCGGTACAGTATCCTCCGTTCCGTGCCCTGACCCCTTGTCTGTAGCATGTACCTTTCTCCATGGCATGCCTCCCTTTCTGTGCCCTGACCCCTTGTCTGTAGCATGTACCTTTCTCCATGGCATGCCTCCCTTTCTGTGCCATGTCCCCTTAAATCTGTGCCGATTCCCCCTCCTGTATTTCACGTCCTTAACTCTGTTCTCTGCCACTTTCTCTGTTCCATGACCCTTTCTTTATACAGTGTCGCCTTCTCTGAGCCATGCAACATTCACTTTCCCAATGGCCCGTCTTTCTGTTCCATCCATGACCCTTTCTTTATACAGTATCGCCTTCTCTGAGCCATGGAGCATTCTCTTTCCCAATGGTCCGTCTCTCTATTACATGCCCGCTTCTCTGTGACATGGCCTCTCTCTAAAAACTACGCCCTCTTTCCTTATTCACCCCCTTCCCTATATCGATTCCCCGTTGTCCATTCCGTGCCGCCTTTTCCATCTATGATCCCTTCTCTGTGTCATGTCCTCTTGTGCGTGCCATGTCCCTTTCATTTCATAAGTTCCCCTTTCGTATTCATTGTCCCTTTCTTTATGCCTCAATCTCTGTTCCATATTCTGTACGCTTTATATTATTACCCCTTTCTATATCCTGTCCCTTTTTCTTAACAAGCAATGCCTGTTCCGTACCACGCTCCATTCTCTACATCCTACTCCTTTCTGAGTACCTTCCCCCTTTACAGTGTGCTTCTCCTTTCACGTCATTTCTTCTTCAACATTTCCCCTTTCTCGGTATCATGTCCCTTTTTAAGCAGAATGTGGCTTAGTTAGCTAGTTATTTGTTATGTAGTCCTATTGCTGGTTTCTTATAACCTCTCTCTCTCTCTCTCTCTCTCTCTCTCTCTCTCTCTCTCTTCTGTCTGTCTGTCTGTCTCTGTGTGCCTCTGTCTTTCTGTCTCTCCCTCTCTCTCTCTCCCTCTCTCTCTCTCTCTCTCTCTCTCTCTCTTTCTTCTTCCACCCCCCTCCACCCCCCCCCCCCCCCGTTTTTTTTTTTCTTTTCGATGACGTTAAAAATTAAAGTTTTTAATGTTTTTGATGCTAGAGTCTAAAATCATCGACACGATGAAAAGACTTCAGAGAAAATAACTAACTAAGCAGAATGTCGGTTTTTTATTGCCATGTGTCCATCACTACACATGCTACCCACTCATGCCAATTATACTTTTGCTCTATCCTGTCCCCATCTCTATGCCAAATCCTTTCCTCTGAACACTATTGCTTCCCCTATACTCTGTCCCTTTTTCTTTACGATTTTCCGTGCTCTGTGTCATATTGCCTTTACTGTAGAATTTTTCTCTCTCTATTCAATATCCTTTTCGCTACACCAAAATCGCCTTTTATATACCATAGGCCTTTCTCTGTACAATTTCGCATTCCTATGCGATATTCGTTCACTGTATGATTTCACCGTCGTTGCACAACGTCCCTTCATCTATACTACGCCCCTTACCTATACCACTTTAAATTCTATATACCATGTTTCTTTGACTATGCCATGTTCCTTTCTGTTCATCATGTTTCTGTTCTGTACCATTTCGTCTTACCTTCGTTCTGTCTTCTCTCATTTGACTGTAAACTACATCTTTTATACTATATTCCCTTTTTATCCCTTGTCCGCATCTGTATTCCATGTTCCCTTCTATACTATGTGCATTTATCTGTGCCATGTCCTACTCTGTACATCAAAACACCCTTTTCTGTACCATGACCTTTCTCAGTGCCATGTCCCTCTTTACATCAAACACCCTTTTCTATGTCATGTCCCTCTATATACATCAAACACCCTTTTCTATACCATGACCCTTCTCTGTACATCAAATACCCTATTCTATACCATGACCCCTCTCTGTACATCAAACACACTTTTCTATGTCATGTCCCTCTCTATACATCAAACACCCTTTTCTATACCATGACCCCTCTCTCTGTACATCAAACACCCTATTCTATACCATGACCCCTCTCTGTACATCAAACACCCTTTTTCTATGTCATGTCCTCTCTCTGTACATCAAACACCCTTTTCTATGTCATGTCCCTCTCTGTACATCAAACACCTTTTTCTATGTCATGTCCCTCTCTGTACATCAAACACCCTTTTCTATACCATGACCCTTCTCTGTGCCGTGTCCCCTTCTCTAAGTTATGTCTGCTTCTCTGTACCATGCTACTCTCTGTATTTCAAATTCCCATCTGTGTAATATGCGTCTTTCACTATCCCATGCCCATGTGTCTATACTATGCTCTATTTTCTAAGCTGTATCCCCCTCTCTGTGTCATATAAATTCTTTTGACCTAGGTCCCATTCTGTTTACAATTTCCCCTTCTCCCTACGATGACGTTCCCTTTTAACATGTGCCCTTTTATATGACTATGTCCCCTTCTCTATACCTTGCCCCATTCTCTTTACCATGCCAGCTCCTCTGTACTCTTGTCCCTTTTTCTGTTGTGTGTCCTCTTTTATAAACGATGTTGCCTTCTCTACGCTAAGTCCACTTCTCTTTACTATTTTGCCTCATCTGTAGCATATTGCCTCTCTACATTATGTCCCCTTCTCTCTACATTAATACCTTCTCTATACATATCTCCTTCGTTCTGATCTTTAACGCTGTTTCCATTGCTGTTGAATTTATGAAAGGGAAGGGTGTTGGGATGGGGTGGGGGCGTGGGCAGCCCACTTCAGGCTGTCCAGTTTTGTTATTACTGCTTCAGCAGGAAAGAAGATGGCAAAAAACGTAGAAAGTGACCGAGAACGCACACACACACACACACACACACACACACACACACACACACAGTATGCACACACACACACACACACACACACACACACACACACACACACACACACACACACACACACACGCACACACACAGAGTTACGCACGACGCACGCACACACACGCACGCACACACAGACAAAACACACACACACAGTGTGACCCCCCACACACACATACACACAGAGTCACACACACACACACACACACACACACACACACACACACACACACACATTAACACACACACACACACGTACACATGCACGCACGCACGCATACAGTCACGCATGCACGGACACATGCACGCACACGCACAGGCACACACACTGACTGATCGACTGAAACCATTTACTGTCAAAGATAACATAGTGTTGTACTGACATTTCAAAAAAACTAAATCAATTAATTAGGAAAAAAAATAGTACAAATAACATCCAAATGACATAAAAATCATAAAGGAAAAAATTAACGGGGAAACGTTTTACATTTATAAGTAAAATAATAAAATCAGAACTTGTAACAATAAAACAAATTACATCTGAACTGTACTGACGTCTTCTGTTTAGTGAAGACCTTGGCATCTCATTTCTCATTTTTCACACACACACACACACACACACACACACACACAACACACGCCTCCAGGCCCTCTTCCCAGTCATCATTCCAGATGGAAAGTTCGATTTGTCCTTGTAGGAGGGACATGCTGTCACTGTTCTGGCCTTCGATAGGGGTGACAGCGGGACCTTGAGGCCTTTGAGGAGACAAGGGTGGAGATGGAAGAGGAGACTGTGGTGGAGGAGGAACAGGAGAGTCGGTGGCAGAGGAGGAAGGTGAGGAGGCGGCGGTGGAGGCAGACGTGTGATTGGATCTCCCGTGCACCCTGGAGAAATGAGATGCCAGGGTCTTCACCGAAGAGAAAAAACTTCCTGGCACCTCTTGCACGGGAATCCCTTGCCTGCTGGTCGGGGTTTCTCCCTCCGCCCTGGCCGTGCCTCGGTCTCCATCCCCGTGGGGGAGGGAGACTGTCCACTTTCATCCTCCCTGCCCTCTTCCCACTCACTCTCCAAGGACATGTAGTCCAGGTAGTGGAGGGGAGTGATTGGATATGAGGATGGAGACACCTGGTGCTCACTGTAGTAGTGAGAGGCCAGTCTCCCCTCAGAGAGGAAGGCCTCCCCGCACCACTGGCACGGCCATTGCTTCAGCTCCGTCAACTCCAGCCTCCCCTCCAGCCACTCTTCCCCGGTAGTATGCCAGGAATCTGTGCCATTTCTCCCGGTAGGACTCCAATTCTCCTCGTGTCCACCCCGTGAAAACCGTGTGAGTCTGCAACACATGAGTAAAAGTGAATTTAAACGGGCGAAAAGATGGGCCGTGGTCTTGTCAGCTATTTGTGATATCATTCAGCGGAGGTCTAATCGTGAAAGACCGAATCCTCCTCATGTTCGTTTCCAATGTACAGTACAGGCTAAAGTGACATCACTTCAGACATAACTCAGCCAGCGCTGTGCTTCGACCAGAGCCGTAGGATGTGGAATATTGAGCACAACACCCCACTACAAACAAACCTTAATGTTAAAGTGAAAAAAAATGATTTAAACATCCAGGAGAGAGAAAGGATTGGAGGAAATTGAATGTCGTTAGTGACCTTTTGGTTCATTTTTCAGTTTAGTTAAGCGTCTGAGAATAATCTTTTCGACAATGAAAACAAAAAATATTGGTGCGAAATGTACATTAGTTTAGCACGTTGCTAAATAGATGAAATTGAAAAAAGCATACAAAAGTTTGGCTGAGTTTTTGAAAATCTTCAGCACATCAAAAAATTATACACTAATCCTAGTTCAAGTTACAGCGTTATCTCTAGCCTGGCTGAGCACACACGACACTTCCAAGACGATCATGGAAGTTGAACTGAAGGGGAAGGGAGAGTGGACGGAGGATGAGCCGTTGGCTTATATGTTATCCTCCCAAGTCACTGTGAATTTCATCTCTCTCTCTCACTCTCTCTCTCTCTCTCTCTCTCTCTCTCTCTCTCTCTCTCAAATGTGTGTACGTGTGCGTGTTTGTTGGGGGGAGGAGGAGGGGAGCGAGAGAGAGAGAGAGAGAGAGAGAGAGAGAGAGAGAGAGAGAGAGAGAGGAGAGAGAGAGAGAGCGTGAAATTCCATCAGTTGTCTCTCTGTCTCTGTTAAACTGTGTATGCACAGCCGTGTTTGTTGCATAACTTATTGAAGTTCTTTTTCCCGCATGGGATGATGCACCTTTAAAAAGTAAGAGATCCGCGCTGAACAGAGGTATAAAGTGTTAATTGATATAGAGGGCAAACTGTCCAATATAAAACCAAGCAGACGACTGCGGCCCCCCCCCTCCCCATTCCTCACACA
>JADBJO010037023.1:0-10223 GCA_016801955.1 Conus betulinus | reverse complement strand
GGACAAATGAAGATGCGATTTTATTTGTTTTCGTTAATCTTTGATTTGATACACACAGGCAATAAATGTGCACTGTTTGTTTACAAGAAAAGGAAGAGGTAAAAGAATGCCAAACACTAATCACAGCAATAGGAAAGACAAAAACAAACAAAAGCAAACAAAAGCAACAGCAAAGAGATGACGTCACAGCAGAAAGAAAACCGCTGATCATAGCAAAAAACAACAACAAAAAAAACAAAAAAGGGGGAAAAAAACAGAAAGAAACACAGATCTTATAAACAACGATCGCAGCAGCAAACAACATGGAGATACCGACAGACAGAAAGAAGGAAGGAAGGAAAGGAAGAAAAAGCAGGGTAGTTGAGATGATGGTCCACACTGCTGTATTCGGCATGGTGGGGAGAGGGGTGGAGTGTGTGTGTCATTTATTTAACGTCTTTCCACAATCGTGATATTAGACGAAAAAAAAAAAATAGTGCATGAGTAAGAGAGTAAGACTTGTGCATGTCTAAACTGTATGGAGTTCTATATATTCATGTACGTGTGTATGCATACAGATGCTTAGGTATGAAAATTTGTGTGCATTTGAATGTAGCAAGAATATATAGCTACACTATTATAATAGCAAAACACACACACACACACACACACACACACACACACACACACACACACACACACACACACACATCACAAAAATTATAAAAATTCAAACCATCCCCTCCTCCTCCCCCCTCCCCCCATCTCCCCTCTACCCCTCCATCACTTGGTGGAGTGGAGTAGTGGTCTGGCACTGTGCATGAACCGCCTGCAAGGCTGGCTGGCTGAATCCGGACAACTGCAGGGTCATTTGTCACCTTTAGCTGCAGCATCGCAGAGAGAGAGAGAGAGAGAGAGAGAGAGAGAGAGAGAGAGAGAGAGAGAGAGAGAGAGAGACAGAGAGAGACAGAGACACACAGACAGACAGACACACACACAGACAGACACAGACACAGAGAAAGAGAGAAAAACAGAGACAGACAGTTGACAGATAGAGACAAATAGAATGCAAACAGACAGACAGACCGACAGAGACAGAGACGGATGGACAGGCTGACACAGACACAGACACAGATACAGACACAGAGACAGAGACAGACAGAAAGAGAGATACAGACAGACAGACGGACAGAGCCAGAGACAGAGAGAAAACGACATACGTATTTATAAAGACCTTAAGTCCACACACAAAAAGTGAGATAAGAATGTCGGGGGGGGGGGGGGGGGGGGGGGGGGAATGAAGGGAAGATGAAAGGGGCGAAGAAGGGGGTGGAGGTCGGGAGGGTTCTGTGCGGCAATTTAACGAAAATGATACCCGTATCATGAACCAATGGTGGTGTAACGTGTTGAAACTGCCCCCCTTCCCAGTTGAACTTCCGGGAGTCACTCTGGCACTGTCCCAGATTGAAAACGAGTCTGAATCAACTTTTAGGGGGAGACTTCTGGGCCGGTCCCCGAAGTACCCCCTTGCATATTTCCTTTATTAATGTGTTCAGGGTTATTTTCAGGTTATAAACCATACAGTGGCATTCTACCTGAATCAACATTGAAATATAGTCTGAATCATCTTTAGGGGGAGTACTTCTGGGCCGATCCCGGGGGGGGGGGGGGGGGGGGGGGGGGGGGTGGGGTGTCTGTTCTGGGCAGGTGCCAGATTAACTCCCCATATAAGCTTTCGCTTGTGCTTCATGTTCTGATGTTCACTGCAAAATGTTTCTGGGGCTGTTCTGGGCTAGGTCCAATTTAACTCTCTTGGTGGTTGTTCTGGGCCGGGTGGCAGATTTACTCCCCAGGTGGGGGGCTGCTTTGGGGCAGATCCAATTTAACTCTCTAGGGGACTGTTTTGAGCTAGTACCAGATTAACTGCCTAGGAGGGGGGCTGTTCTGGGCCAGGTCCAGTTGAACTCTCTAGGGGGGGCTGTTCTGGGCTAGTACTAGATTAACTCCTCAGGAAGGTGGCTGCTTTTGGCCAGGGCTAGTTTAACTCTGTAGGGGGGCTGTTTTGGGGCAGGTCCAGTTTAACTCTGTAGGGGGACTGTTTTGGCCAGGTCCAGTCTAACTCTTTGGGGGGGGGGGGGGGGGGGGGCTGTTTAGCGGCAGGTCCAATTTAACTCTCTAGGGGGGACTGTTCCGGGCCGGTGCTAGATTAACTCCCCAGGAGGATGTGGGATGTTCTGGGCCAGGTCCAGTTTAACTCTTTATACAGGGGGCTGTTTTGGGCTAGTAATTCTCCGGGGGAGGGGGGGGGGGGGGGGGGTTGTTCTGGGCAGGTGCCAGATTAACTCTCCAGTCGAGCGCTTATTGACCATTTCTTCATTATTTGAGGTAGAGGGGAGGGGTTGGGGGGGGGGGGGGGGACTGACTATATTCTGGGCCTGCGCCAGTCTAACTCCTAGCGGGGCCTTTCCAGGCCTGTCCTGGAATGACTCTCTACTTGTGCCAGTTTACTTGTGCTAGCAGGGAGTTATTTTGATGTCAAAAGTTTGGGCCCTGAAGAACTCGCGGGAGTTAGTTTTTGGAACAGCACCAGTTTCACTCTCCAAGGGGTTGGGGGGCTGATCTGGCACTACCCCAAATGAACTCCCGGGAGTTAGTTTAGAGTCAACATTTTTAGGTTCAAACCAACTCCCCGGGAGTTATTCTGAGACTGGTAGGGGTTCATTCTGGAACAGGCTTAATAAACAGAAAGAAGAGAGGGGGGGGGGGGGGGGGGGGCGTTCTCGACCTGTTGGGGGGGGGGGGGGGGGGGGGGTGCTTTGGTGCAGACTCAGATTAACTCTGGGACAGTGCCAGACTGACCCTGGAGTTAAAACTGTAAGCGGGGGGGGGGGGGGGGGGGGGGGGGGGGAGGGGGGGGGGGGGGGTTTCAGCACGTTACAGTGGTAACCCGACAGAACGCGTTCTATTCATCGCATGACAGGAAGCGACCTTAAAAGGCGCCCGTTACGGGTATTCCCACTGCTCTTCATTCCCTGATCTGCTTTCTGTGCGTGTGTTCAGTAAAGGAAAGTTACAGAATTGGCTTTGTTTTACTCATGACACGCGGAAATGAATTTACCTACTTTCTGTTTCCGTTCAACCGTCAAGCTGCCATTGTGGGAAGGTTGCACACCACACAAAATCTCCATCATTTCTAGGGCGGGGGCGGGAGGGGGGGGGGGGGGGGGGGCTAGGTTCGGATCAAACCCAGTCAGTTCTCCTGATAAAGCTTGACAGTGCTTAGTGTTATGCTCCAAGTCACGGTTAATCCCATTTCTGTACGTTTTGCCCTGTGTTGTCGCCTTTATACTAAATTCGAAGGACGTGCCATACCGTAGTAAGTCTTTCGTATTACATTTGTGCAACTAAAGGTATTGAACACATTAGTGACAGTGGTTCCAGTTAGGGACACCACAAACGGTACATATGCCTGTGTGAAGAGTATCACGAAATTTAACCTCCTTCAAAAGGCTAGGAACATCCATTTTCTTTCGGGAAACATTCATTTTTCATAAAACAACAGCGATGAAGCACGCACGCACGCACGCATGCACGCGCGCGCGCACGCACACACACACACACACACACACACACACACAACACACACACGCGCACGCACGCACACGCACGCACACACACACACGCACGCACGCGCATGCACGCCGCGCGCGCGCGCACACACACACACACACACACACACACACACACACAGGTTCGTATGCAGGAGGGGGGGGGGGGGGGGGGGGGGTAAGGGAGGGAAGGCTGCGTGTGCAGGCAGTGGACCGCCCTGCAATGAACTGTGGCCCAATGAACTGTGGACAAACTGTGGCAAACATGATTGTTGGAGAGGGCTCAGCCTTACTTTTGTTTGTTGTTGTTTGTGTTTTGTTTTCCATGTTTGGTCTGATATCACGGTCACACGTGATCCCCGTGAAAGCAGGTCATTCCAACTTACGAAAACAGATTTTAGAACAAACTGGTATTATTTTTCGCCAAACAAAAAGGACAAAGTACAAGACAAAACACAACGCGTTTTCGACCTCTAAGGTCTTCTTCATGCACGATAACACACTCAGGACAATGAAAACGAAGAACGAGCAATCACTTATCTTCTCTTTTCGTTTTCATTGTCCTGAATGTGTTGTTTATGTTGCCAGAAGAAGACCTAAGAGGGTCGAAACACGTCGTGTTTTGTCTTGTCCTTTGTTTGTCCCTGTTGTTTTGGCAGAATGCCTGATAATTCTTTTTAACATTTGTTTCAATGTCCGCCTGCAGACACCTCACTTTGAAACTTACGAAAATAGGTAATTATCTTTTGAAACAACTAGTTACGACGCATGAAAAACAGATTACTGTGTGTCATGATGACTTTTGAAACAGCTAGTTACGACGCATGAAAACAGATTACTGTGTGTGTCATGAAAACAGGTAATTATGACTTTTGAAACAACTAGTTACGACGCATGAAAACAGATCACTGTGTGTCATGAAAAAGGTAATTATGACTTTTGAACAACTAGTTACGACGCATGAAAACAGATTATTACTGTGTGTCATGAAAACAGTAAATTATGACTTTTGAAACAACTAGTTACGACGCATGAAAACAGGTTACTGTGTGTCATGAAAAAGGTAATTATGACTTTTGAAACAACTAGTTACGACGCACGAAAACAGGTTACTGTGTGTCATGAAAACAGGTAATTATGACTGTTGAAACAGCTAGTTACGACGACGCATGAAAACAGACTGGTGTGTGTCATGAAAAAAGGTAATTATGACTTTTGAAACAGATACTCACGACGCATGAAAACAGATTACTGTGTGTCATGAAAAAAGGGTAATTATGACTTTTTTGAAACAGATACTTTTGACGACGCACGCATGAAAAAACAGGTTACTGTGTCATGAAAACAGGTAATTATGACTTTTGAAACAGATAGTTACCACGCATGAAAACAGGTTACTGTGTGTCATGAAAACAGGTAATTATGACTGTTGAAACAGAAAGTTACGACGCATGTAACAGGTTACTGTGTGTCATGAGCGTGCACATCGGTGCCATTCTTGTTGCACTGATTGTACACTTTTAAAAGTCTTCTATGCGAAGTCGCAGAATGCTGGAATTTTCAGAAAATTACTACCAGAATTAACTTTTTCTCGGTATATAGCTTACTAAGGTGGTAAGGCTGGTGTGTTTGTTGTTGTTGCTGTTGCTGCTGCTGCTGTGGCTGTTGTTTTTTTTTTTTTTTTTTTTTTTTTCCTTTTTTTTTTTTTTTTTTTTTTTTTCTTTTTCTTCTTTTTTTTTTTGCTTTTTTTTGTTTGTTTTTTTTTCATTGTCCGATGTGTAAACGATGTCAGGGCTAGAGATTAGGTTCAATCCAATGACCTAAAGGCCATAAGGGCTGCGAACAGTTCGAGGCTGACCGTGTGTGAAGCATGTGGTGACAGAAAACGGAGCCCATCTTTTGTCTTCTTCCGCCTTTAAGCTTCCCTAAAAAGTGAATCAGGCACCCTCTTCTGCTGGGGGTGGACAGAGAGGGGTGTTAAGCTCAAGCACACACACACACACACACACACACACACACACACACACACACACACACACACACACACACACACAAATCCGACCCTACGAGAGGTTGGAACTCACAACAGTCAGCTTCCATGCAAACAGTTTAACCACTTTGGTCACAAGCCCCTATTGGGAAAAGCGTCATGATTAGTGATGAATGATTGATTTCCCCGTAAAAATTGATGTTTTTGACGTCATGGTCACGACGTATTACAACGATAATTGCCGTTGTCTGACAGTCATAACTACTATTTTGGACGTGAAAGCTGCACACTGGCTTATATCATGTGTACCCTGCCACAGACTTGAAACAATCTCATGTGCCAAAGAAGACTCAAACCCATAGCTGTTGCCGATGGTCCCCCCCCCCCCCCCCTCTCTCCCCTCTCTCTCTCTCTCTCTCTCTCTCTTTCGCCATCTCTCTCTCTCTCTCTCTCTCTGTCTCTCTCTCTCTCTCTCTCTCTCCTCTCTCCTCTCTCCACCCCCCTCCCTCTACCCTCCGTCTTCTCTCTCTTTCTGTCCCTCGCCATCTTCTCTCTCTCTCTCTCTCTCTCTCCCACCCCCCCCTCCCCCTCCCTCTCTCTCTCTCTCTCTCTCTCTCTCTCTCTCTCTCTCTCTCTCTCTCTCTCTCTCGCCATCTCTCTCTCTCTCTCTCCCTTTCTCTCTCTCCTCTCTCTCTCTCTCTCTCTGTCTCTCTCTCTCTCTCTCACTCTCTCTCTTTCTCTCTCTCTCTCTCTCCACCCCCCCCCCCCTCCCCGTCTCTCTCTCTCTCTCGTTCATTGCTGACACACTGACGTTCCCAGACCTTTTATTTCTCCCCTTTAGCTCCTCCTTTACGACCCTTTAGCTCTGACACTAAAAACCAGTCCATGACTGGAGACACAAAATGGTACTCGTTTTTTCCCGCCAGTTGTTGGCTTCCAAGGCCAGGTAAAGACTTCAGTCACCTTTTCACTCTCCCGGGTCATGACATTCGCCATGACACTGCTGATCATCGGGGTCAAGGACGTCAGTGACAACAGAGGCCTGCAAGTGCTCCCAGCCACCACACTTACAACTCGGACTAACACTTCCAGCAGCCAATCATCCCTAACGATTGTAAAGGTCTCAGTGATGAATCTTGAAGATACATTACAACATAAAAACACTTCCAGCAACCAATCATCCTAACCGATTGTAAAGGTATCATCCCTAACGATTGTAAAGGTCTCAGTGATGAGTCTTGAAGATACATTACAACATAAAAACAACAACAACAACAAAGAAAAACCCTTGAGAATTTGAACATCTGCATCGAACAGATTAACACGAACAACAAAAAATCTTCAATAACAACAGCTCCCCCTCCCTCCTCTCCTCTTCACCCAAAGCCCAAGAGAGAGACTTGAGAGAGAGAGAGAGAGAGAGAGAGAGAGAGAGAGAGAGAGAGAGAGAGAGAGAGAGAGAGAGACAATGAACGATGGTTTTATTATCTTTAGGCCACCAGCCCCCTAGATACATAGTCAAGAAACAGAATAACAATAGAATATAGCGTACCTAGACAAGACTAATAGCAACAGTACTATTAATACAACTTTACTTCCTTTCATATCTAAACTGTTATAGTTATCACCGTGTAATCATCCTTCATGACTTTCGACCAACAGCCCTCTTTGTCGAGTTGCATAAAAGATGAACAAAGCTAGATTTCGAGTCAATTTCATGGATTTGTTCATCAGAATACTAGTATAGTGCTGATCAATTCCAGACAAATACTTCTTTCTAATATCATCGTATAGAATAAAAAAATGTTTTCATTTTCTATTACCTTACAGAAAGGACACAGAAAGGTTAGCATTTCACTAAAAGTAGTCCTAAAAGAGGAACCGTTTACTGGAAGTACCCCGGTTCTTAGTTTAACAAAACCATCACGAAAGCATCTGATATCAAGATATTGAAAATATGGCTCGCTTTCAAATACATTTTTAAATAGCCGGTACGTGCAATATATGTCATTGTTCATTACTGAGCTAGCTATCCCATTCCTGTAGATAATTATCTTTCAAACGTTGCTTGAACAATGATACAAAAGAAATTTCACATCCAACACCTTGGTTAACCCAGGCATATCCAATCCTAAACGAAACAAAGTATATTTTTAATCGAACTTGCCCAACATGCTTTACCTTTTTCATCCAAGTTTTTTTTTTAACATACTATATGCTAATCTTGGTAGCCTTGACTTATCCATCTTCAAAATCTTTAGCCAGTATTTTATGCATCTCACAGAACTGTGTTAATATATAGTGGATATCTACCAAGTTCACCAAACACACAATTTGTTAATGGTAATTTTAATGGTACTTTCAAAAAACGTTTGCATGCAAATGTATGAATTTTTTCAATGTTTTCCAATCTGTTTAGCCCCCACAATTCTGCAGCATACGTAATGACAGGTTGAACTTGTGTGTCAAAAATTTTAAAGAAGCAGGATTTAGATATATCATGGAGACTGCTAATATGTTTTACACAATTCATACATGCTCTTCTACCCTTTGCCGCCAAAGGCATCACACCTTTACAAATACTCATTTTCGTTGTAAAAACAAAACCCAGGTAATTATACTCGTTTACCACTTCCAGGATAGACCCGTTTAAAGTCCATTTATCATTTTTACCTAAAAACCCGCCTTTTTTGAAAAACCATCACTTTGGTCTTCTTTTACTTATATTTAAAAATAACTTTTGCAAACTTCATTTAATAGATTAATTTGGTTTTGAAGAGACCCCTGGCAGTATTGGATAAAAGAACAATATCATCGGCAAACAACAGAAGGAATAGTTCAACCAAACCAGGTAACAACTGAATGCCATGCATACATATGCAGCAATTTCATTTATGAAAATAGAAAAAAGTTTCTGGACTAAGTATACAACCCTGTCTCAATCCTACCGGACAGCTAAAAAAAACTCCGTAAGACGATCCCCAGTTCTCACACATGAAACGATTGACTCATAAATCGCTGTGACTGCTGTCATAAATTTGCTATGTATGCCAGTTGTACGCAAAATTTCAAATAGTGGTTCATGTTGGACTGAATCATTTCTAGGTCTACAAAACATGCATAGAGTTTGCCACCCCTTTTTGAAAAACACTTGTCTATAATAGCATTTAAAGTAAAAATATGGTCGACTGTGGAGTAAACTTTTCTAAACCCAGCCTGGGATTCTGTCATTTTTCTGTTCTCTTCGATCCATTTTACTAGTCTCCTATTCAGAATCGTACAGTAGCATTTACTAACTAAGCTTAATAGTGACTAAGCTTAATAGCCCCCCCCCCCCCCCCCCCCCCCCCTGTAATTGTCGGTTACTGTTTTGTCACCTTTTCCAAAAATTGACTATGATTGCTTTAGTCCATTCTTCTGGATACGAACCTCTGTCAAATAGTGCATTGAATAGTTTTTTTAGTTAAGAAGAGACGACCGAGAAGTTGCTACTTAATTTCAACATTTCTGCAGTGATTTCATCAATTCCACACACTTTTCCTTTCTTTAAAGAATTAATAGCTTGAAGTACTTCACTCTCATTTATAGGCAAGTTCAATTCATTACAATCAGTATTAACATTTTAACATTTTCGGTGCTATTGTCATGTACTTTGATCTTCTTCACATTGAACAGGCTTTTAAAATGATGGTACCATTGTTGATCTGATATATCAGGGCAAATTTGAAACTTTTTTTTTTTCCGCCTGACATACTTCTTACTTCTCTCCAAAACTCCTTACTATCTTTACCGAAAGAAGCCAGTCTGTTAGCTTTTTCACGTTTAAAACAGCCCCTTTTCTTTTTGATAAAGGACTTGTAATATTTTCGATGCTGAACAAAATCTTTACGTTTGTCAGATTTAAACTTTTTACAACTATGAAAGATTGTTAACGACTGCCTCACTTTGCTCTTTAACTGTGCGCAATCCCTGTCGTACCTGTCTGGTATTCGTGGCTCATTACTAACATATATAGTTTTCTTCATACAATCACTACTACTAACCAAAGCATTAGAAAACAAGTTTACAGCTTGATTTACATCTGTATCAATTAGCATCAACGCCCTGGAACACAATCTATTAAACTCCTCGCTGTTTAAAGCCTCTACAAAACGTGGTTCTAAGCTTGTATTTCAAAATGCGTTTTTTCATCCAGTTCTTTTCTTTTCTTCTTGGATGATCGAAATCAACATGCACGTTCAGTGTAATACAAACAGGGAAATGTACGGAGTCCACAGAGGACAAGACACGCAGTGACGTAATAGAACCCCTGCAGACAGAGATCACCAGATGTTATAAAATAGTCAATGGTGCTGCCCCCTGAACTGGAAACAAAAGTCAGTGAATCATAGAAACCAAACTGAATTAGACCGTTCATGACAACACAATCAAACGTTGAACAGAAATTAATCAACTTTTTTCCCAAAATTTGTTACTACCGTATCTTCAGACTTCCTACGGAACACATAATCCTCATCACTTTCAAATAATGAGTCCCATATCTTATTTTTCCGACAACACATCCTTTAACAAAGCATTCTCGCACCCAGTCCTCATATTCATATCTCCACACACTATGACATAGAAATCCTCAAAACGTTCGTGGA
>JADBJO010037022.1:5000-10223 GCA_016801955.1 Conus betulinus | reverse complement strand
ACGTCCCCCATCTTTGCCGTCTTGATTCCATTGCTGATGTCAGAGTCAATCTTCCCCCGCCACAATTCCCCCCACACCTTGTGTGGCAAGAGGTATAATTCAAGTCTTCACCTGCCCGCTGGGCCCCGATTGTCCATTGGTTCCTTGTGCGGCAGGCGGAGCACACCCCGATTATCTTGTTCCTCGACGGCGTGAACAGCTCTTCTGCTGGAACATTTTTTTCTGGCTGACTAGGACTTATTCTGCTGAATTTCTATTTTTTCCACACCTAGTGGCAGGAATCTTCGTGAACATCTTGCTTCTGGCCAGCCCCCCGGCGACCTCTGCCAAACCTCTAGTTCTGCCTTCCCCGGGAGGCCCCTCTCTCTTGACTACCAATTTACATTTTCCACACCGCCCCGGCTCTTCGGCACCCCCTGTGTCAAACAACACATCAGTCCTGACCCAGACCCAGCCTCCTTCTGTTGCGCCCTCTATGTTCCTGGCTGCCCGGCCTTTTCTGCTGACATGCTTGTGCTTCCTGGTTTTTTCACACGCCCCGCAGCCGTCTCTCTATCCCCACACCTATCCCCACTCCCAACCGCCGCTACTATGGCGGGAAAACAAACCCAACAAAGAAACCACAAACCACCAAAACCCTTCACCTACCGTCATGGCGTTCTCAGCGAGACAGTCATCTCCCTTGTCATCCTTTTTCCCGGCGCGAGTTGTCCCGCGTCTGCTGTCATCTTGTTTGCTCGTTGGTTGATCTCACTTGGCTGCCCGTACGTGGGCTTCATGGTGTTGCTCTGGGTTTGGTTGTCGTCTTCCTTCCCTGCAAAGTTTTCTCTGTCTCCCCGCCCCGTTTGTCTCCTCACCACCCCGCCCCATGGATCCCGGACTCCTGCCCGCATACAACACTATTCCACAACTGGACCGCTGTGACAAATTAAATCAACAGGACGTACAAACAGTAAATTACAACCCACCCCACGCCCCACACCCCCCCCACCCCACCCCCCCACCCCCCCCACCACCAACCCCACACTCCCCCATGTGCACGCTGTGGGTCAACTCTTTTAGTAGGTAATGGTTAACACAGATCCTAACTTCCAGCAATATTTGTTCGAACTGATCATGAATTTTTTTTCCACGATGAAGCAACCCCACCCCCCCATGCTCTGCCCCGACCCCACCCCCAACCTGTACTTGGCGGTGATCTTGTTTCTTTCACTTCAGCATACTTCAACGTGTGCATTTAAAATCGGTTAGAAAGAATCCCCGTAAAATATTTTCATTTTTATGAGCCGTGAACCTATAGCATTGTAGAATAGACTTACTTGATGAACGAACCGACCCACACCGACAGAGACCAATGACCACCCACCCAAATAGGTTGGTTTTTTTTCAAGAGAGCACTAAAACCACACCCCACCGAAACCCCCCCCAACACCACACCACCCCACCACCAGCCCATTGAACACAACCCCCAGTGCGCCGCGCCCGCCCCACACCACCCACCACACCACTACTTTCTCATTCTTGCACCATGAACCAACCACCCCCCAACACAAAAACTCTTATTAGAACCCACAACAAAAACCCACCCACCGAACAGAAACTACAATGGGAAATAGGCTAGGAACCGAATAATGGGTCAGAAACTTGCCGAGGGTGGAGCACATGCCGACGACCCCGCGTATAAGCGTGGTTACCGCCCACTGGGAAGTCCTGTCCCCTTGGGGGCACGAGCCAAAGTAGATTTGCCCGAACGTAATCCTTTTCTCTTAAGTGATAAGTGAGAGTGGGAAAATGACAAAACAAGGGTGTTGAAACGTGTATGCCGCTAATACAGTAAATGCGTTGCGAACATCTGGCAAAATGCCTTGATCCATGCAAGGAAATCTAACAATCTAAACTGCTTGCCTGCAAAAGAAAGATGGAACTAGGAATCTCCCTCACCTCAAAGTAGTACATTGTAGCCAGTCACGACACCTTTGTCAAAAAAACAAAGTAATCGAGAAAAGAAAACTTACGGGGACCAGCAAGACGGCCCAGATTCAAACATGGTGCAATAAGGATGCGTCATATTGTGTAGCCCACAGTTGTTTATGTGATATTACATGGAAAGAAATCATATATTTGTGCAGTTACTCTTTTGACCTGTTGCTCAAATGTTTCTGCACACAAGAACTTAACACAAGAACTATAACAGTAGGAGGGCCTTTCAAGTCTTACACATTCATTTGAGAAGATGTTTCATATAGCCCATATCGCCATTGCGATAAGAGACAGAAAACAATAGCCACCTCGCGTCTGCCTTTTCCAATTTGGAAAAAGATGTTGGCAATTGATGCTTCAAAATACCTTGGTCATCGGCCACTATTAGTTGATCACAGAGCCTCTCAATACTCTCTTACTAGAACACTGGGCGCGTCCTTGGGCGATCTTACACGCCCGAAGCATCAACGCGTTCGGTATGGTATGCACACAATTTATTCCTTGCCCACAACTGACAGGCCAGAGAAGCATTACACTGCGGTCGGAACTATTACGGTGTGTCTGGGTTCTATTAACAAAACAAAAACCGATGCGTTTCACGACCTCAGTATTTTCCTGAGAATTTTACACCTTTAGCTGAATCTATCAAATAAGGATCTAAATTTTGAAACGAAAACCCCAAAAACGCGGGACCTACGCTATCACTTTTCACATGCACTCGCCCGCAATGAAAGACGCAAGTCAAGCTCTAAGAAATTATTTATTTCCTTTCAGCAACTATCAGTCATGAACAAGATCCACCCAACAAGGCACAGTTCTACGTTCAAATGACCTGTATCCTCCGAACCATGAGGGAGGCCTGGGATGCCCAGCTCTCGCTGACATTTTGTTTCCTGAATCGCACATACAATGCTCTTGACACCCCCACAATCTGCATTAAGGCAAAGATAAATAATCCTGCTGTGTTAACTGTTCTCCCGTAATGTTCATGAACGACTGTCCTCCAATGGCCCATTACCTCAGTGGATACAGCAGTGCAGACGAAGCCAACAGACTCTGGGGTAACCGCCCCAGAATACACCGTGATTAATAAATATAGAGGAAAAAGTCGAGTCAAATCCAGAATGAATGGCCACCGGGGTCCATTCGAGAGGTGGTAAAACGGCCCTAAAAACGTCCGCTTCATACTACATTTTGTTTTTCAGCGTCAGGCATTTTGATGTATTCCACACGTCAAACTTTTCCAAAACCACAGGGGGTATGTTGGAGGGAATCTCTATGAGATTTATGTGAAATCTGAGAACTGGTTCGCCCAGGTCGCCTTTTTCTTATTTTAAAAAAAATTTTATTACAATATAAACGCCAGCCGCCCGCAAAGAGAGCCATGGAAGGGATGGAAAAGGCAGCAAGCCACACTCGCAGACAAGGCAAGAATGCAGAATCACCGCCAGAATGGCCCTCCATGAAGCTGCCCACAGTACGACTGCCCCATGTCGCCTTCCCCTTTTCTGCATAGACAAGACCGGCATACCTGGGGAGGGTACCAGCGTGACAACATGCGGTTAACCACGTCTATGCATCTATGCATACTGTCATGATAAGCATGTCCACTGGTACCACCACCAATTGGTACCGCTTTGATTACACAGCATAGCGCACACTGCGAAACTAAGAGCAGCCATGAATGTCCAGCGCGAACCGGAAGGGCCAGTGGCGACATGCCCCATTGCTCAGCTCCATGCTCCACAGTTGTCACTATCCTGCACGATTGTGCAGCCATGACCCTGACAGCACCAACAAAGAAAACTCTTGGTCAAGATGACATTGGACCACACAGACAAAATGGCATGGAAAAACCTTACAAAGATCATTCCAGACACTTGATGACACTTGCTGCGATTGTCAGAAGACCACGTACCTATATACAGTCTCTGAGCCATCATCTATGAACAAATTCCTCATCCATAAGACGAAGGTCAACATCCATCACATCGTCCTGCATGTCTTGCCAGCATTGCCAGGAAAGATAGGACTAGCATTGTTCTTGAGACATATAATAAACTCTACAGTTGTGGCCAAAAAACTGTAGTGGTATTGACCTAGCATCGCCATTCGGACAAGCTCACCAGTCCTAAACCACTAGGTTCTAACAAGTATACAAACTATACAGCAGCACCAGAGTTTCTGAACCATACTTCAAGTTGTATCCCACAGACAGATAAAAACGAAAGAAGGTGGGGTACCGACACCCGCGCACACAATGATTCGTACTCACAGAAGACACCATTCCATGACGGCGACAGCAGGAGAAAGAAATCAGGTAAAACTCAGCGAAAAAGATTCACGACTACTAACTGAAAAACGGTCGTCCTCAGACATTCTAAGAAGAACAAGGCCACTGCCCAGAGAACCCCCTTTGGGGATAGACTTCCCAACAAACCTTGGCACCAGCACCAAGCACGCAAGGCAAGCGCACCAGTCAAACTGTCAGTTCTGAACGCTCAGAGACGCACCACCCTGTTCAGATACTCAACGGACAGAAACCAGAGAGGTACGAGGGAAAAGTTGAAGATGCAAAGGCTCTCAAGCAGCTTAAAAGCATAGCTGTGATGATGAAATCGCTCAAAAACTATTCGTTCGGGGTCTCTATGACGAGTAAGATACAGGTGGCCCTGGTTTAGGCTGAATCTGTGCATGGAAGGAACCAAATGACGTGAGGGTGAGGACCACGGAACTGCTGAAGTCACCCAGAAACGGGCCGGCTCTGCTAATCAAATGGAAAATAATATGTTAGTGTTAACAATTATCATCACACACACACACAACACACACACCCACACACCTCCACTCACACCATCTCTCTCTCTCTTTCTCTCTCTACTCCTCTCTCCTCTCTCGCTCTATATATATTATATATAATATATATAGTGGTGATGTGTGTGTGGTGTGGAACTGTGTGTGACTGTGTGTGTGTGTGGAGATACCGACGGGCACACCACAGAAAGAGAGTGTGTGTGTGGAGGATACCGACGGAGCACATCACAGAAAGATGAGGGGGAGAGGGAGGGGAGAGGGTGAGGGGGAGGGGAAGCCCCACCCGAAGGGCAGTAGTCCCCAGTAGCAGCAGACGCTCTCACACCGCAATGGTAGGGATCAGTAGCAAAGTAAGCACTGGGCCGTCGGATACTGACTGAGGTAGTGGGTAGTAGCCAATCACTGACCAGCGATACTGACTCTAGGTAT
>JADBJO010037022.1:0-2500 GCA_016801955.1 Conus betulinus | reverse complement strand
TGACTACATAGAGAAATTGCATCTTAAGGCAAGTGTGTGTGTGTGTGTGTGTGTGTGTGTGTGTGTGTGTGTGTGTGTGTGTAGGGAGGGGAAGGGCTTAATTTTGTTTTGCCATGGACTTCCCATGAGACGCAGTTTTCCATCGGTCGACCGAAGATATATGCACAGAACAAAATTGTGGAAATACGCGCCCGCACGCAGGCGCGCTCGCACGCACGCGCACGCGCACGCACACACACACACACACACACACACACACACAGAGTTCAGTTCAGTTCAGTTTACTTGGGACTTTAGATAGCCTCACAGCTTTTTAGTGTCCCAATCATCTTATTTATATAATAAACCGTAGTTGCATAATGCATGCATATGCTCAGAATTTATGTTACTCTATTCTGTCAAATTGACATTTTAACATATGTCACTTTGCGTTAGTACCCAGGTGGTTTTAAAAGTATTCAAATCTTTCGCTCTTTTAATGTGTGTAGGTAGTTTGTTCCAATATGGTGCCACTCCGTTACTAAGGAAAATTTTCTAATATTAGTGTGACAATATTTAATTTGGATTTTGTTATCAGAATTTTCTTGTTATTTGATTAGGTTAGTTGAACAAATGTTAAATTTGTACTGTTAAGTTCCTTAAATAGCCTGTAAGTCTCAAGTCCCCCCCCTTATTCGTCGGAACTTTAACGATGGTAAATGTAACCATCGCAATCTATCTGCATAGCTTATATGTTTAAACTCTTTAACAGGTGGCTCTTTTCTGCACTCTCTCAATATTCGCCGATTGCCTTTTTAAGTAAGGGCACCATATCACATTCCCATACTCCAGGTAGGGTCTAACTAATGACTTGTAAAAAACTTCAGTATCCAAATATGAAAAAGACCGTCTAATTTTACCGAGCATTTTGTTAGCTTTCATCATTGCACTGTATCTGTGCTCAAATTTCAGACCAACTATCAAACGTTACACCCAGATCTTTTTCTTCTGAAACGGAATGAATATTTGAGACAGCATCATTGTATTTAATAGTATATATGTATATTCCGGATTATTTTTTTTCCATAATGTATAACCTTGCATTTACCTGGATTAAAATATAAATTCCATGTTTCATTCCACTTAATTAGATTATCAATATCTTGTAACTGAAGATGGTTACTTACAGAATCATATATCTCCGTGTCATCTGCAAATATTATTACACATTCTGGCAGGTCGTTTATAAAACTGAACAGAATAGGTCCAAGAATACTTCCCTGCGGAATACCGCTTAAAACATCTATACTTGAAGAATAATTATTTTCAACTCTCACCCTTTGTACTCGATTTGAAAGAAAACTCTTAATCCAATTGTATACATTCCCATTTATGCCATGATCTTTTAATTTTTTCAACACAATCGGTAGTGGGGCACAGAGTCAAAGGATTTTCTTAAATCCAAGTAAATTACGTCAAAAACAAGCCCATCATCGATCATGTTTGTAAAATCTTCCATTGCTTCGAAAGTTTGTGTCATACAAGATTTACCCTGTTGAAACCCATGTTGGCAATCTGAATATAAGAAAAAATCATTCATATTGTTTACTATTGCATCTCTCACAAATGACTCCAGCACTTTGCAAAGATACAAGTCAACCTTACAGGGCGATAATTTCCTGGGTCAGACTTGGTGCCTTTTTAAAATATCGCGCGCGCGCGCGCGCACACACACACACACACACACACACACACACACACTCGCACACACACACACACACACACACACACACACACACACACAGGGTTTTCAGCAGCTGGTCAGGACAGCGATGCTATCTATGGGCTGACTAAATTCGGTAATTAAGTTTTAGTTAACGGAGCCAATGCGTACACACTTGCTTATTTGACGATTAGGATGGGGCGGGGGATTAAAAAAAAGTATAGCTGGAAAAGGTGGTGTGTTTGTGTACGTATGTGTGGAAAATCGCAACTGTGGCCTTTGAGGAGGAGGGGGGCTGAAATGGAAAGGACTTTTTTTTTAAACTTCTCCTCTATTAGAGAGCGAGGGCGAGAGCGCGCGCGCGCCCGCGAGAGAGAGAGAGAGAGAGAGAGAGAGAGAGAGAGAGAGAGAGAGAGAGCAAAACGGAATGGGATGGGGTAAGGATAAAGAGGAACATTTTCCAATACCCTTTCGTTTTGCATGAGGATTTAGACATGACAATGAAAACAAAACTTTTGGCATGAGAGTTCAGACATGACAGTGAAAACAAAGCAATCAGGTATACTCAACTTTGCAAATGTACAATTAAAACACATTCACCCATGCTCATTCCGTCATTCAGGTTTGAAAATTCCCACCTTAATATGGTGGATAAGGGCAAATGATTTAAACATAACGCGGCAGCGAAAGGGTGGATACCTTTCCAAACCCCTTTCTTTCGCACGACAGTTCAGATTATGACGGTGAAAAAATGAGTTCATACAGCTTTGCAAATGGAAAATTAAAACCGATCTATCC
>JADBJO010037021.1:0-10223 GCA_016801955.1 Conus betulinus | reverse complement strand
AGAGGAGAGAGAGGAGAGAGGTTGGAAGGTTGGAGGGGTCTGTGTAATCACGTCAAAGTCCAAGAAGAACCTCTGTGTGTGTGTGTCTTTCTCTCTGTCAGTCGGTTCTGACTCCTGCTCTCTCTTTCGCTATTTTTTCCACCATGTCTTTTCACTTCTTCCATCTCTTCCTGTCCGACTCCCGTTATTGTTCTCGGTATTTTTTTGTTATCGCCCTTTCTTCTTCTCTTCCCCCTCCACCACCACCACCTCCACCTCCTCCTCCTCCTTCTTCTTCTGTGTCATTTCATATCGGGCCTTTCTCACCGTTCGTTTCTCGTTTTCTCTGTAAACGTGCTTCATGTATGAAACTATTAACTTTGTTGATACGTTTCTGTATTGTTTCTGCAGATGCTACGTCCTTGCTAAATGTGTTGTGCTGTTCTTGTATTTATTTGGATTCTTGACGACCGGGTGTAAAAAGATGAACGCCTAGTGCTTATCCTGGTTTCTCCTTTATTGCAAGACATGCATTAGATTTTTCTCGCACTTTTCCCCACTTTGCCCTCCATCATCGAGAGAGAGAGAGAGAGGTTAGGTGACTGGCGTGTGGCCAGACAAAGTAGTGGTGGATGGACCAAGCGATACCGATTTACACGATGCAACCAATCACAATCTCTACATTTTATACACAATGACATTTTCACTGATTGCCATTGATGGATAGCTGACTGAATGCATTGATGGCCAACAATTGTGTCGTTTATTTTTTTCAAGACAAAAGACGAGCGCAAGAAGGACCTGAAAAGCCTTGAACATCGACGAAAAAACCGGGAAGCAACTGCCCTCGAATGGTCAGCCTGGAGACAGACTGTGCAGAAAGGTCTCTCCAAGTTCGAAGAGACACTCGCTCACCAACACGGGGAAAAAAGAAAATAAGAAAGGCTGCAGCCCAGGCAAACAGACCATTCACCCGTGCCCTCTGTCACAGGGGACTGTCATTCCCGCGTCGGACTGCCCAGTCACACCCGTCGCTGTAGCAGAATAGACACCTAGAGTGCAACTCTTTTATCTTCCGAGACTGAAGGATACCCCCTACACGTCCTCTCATTTTCATATTTTGTCCTATCTCTCAAGCCACCATCTTTGTTCTCGATTTCACACAGGGCGAATGAATATTTGATGTACATCCTATATCTGCAGATCATTATAAAAACTTAAAACGCTATTTTTTGTGTGTGTAGGTTCTGCATGTTTTTTTTTTTTTTACCTATTCTGTAAAACACTGCGTTTTTTTTTCACGCTGATATTTTATATATAGTGTTGAATAATTTAGCAGTTGGGGAAAAAACAAGTGTAAACTGACAATTCTTTAATCGCTATAGTAATGACTTCGGAAAGAATTGAACTTTCAGAAATCAGAAAGTTAAAAAAAAAAATGAAACGGGGGAATACTTAAATATATACAAAAAAACCTTTCGCTGGCCGCTTGAGAAAACCACCGCATTCTGTTTTAAAAAGCACATCTGTTTGTATTGCCTGCATGTAGGCTTTTCTTTCACCGGATCAGACACGGTTTGTGTCTCCGCCCTTGGTGTCAAATAGAGACACACCACAGTCCATAATTCTGTGGTGTTCTCACCACCAAGGGTTTTCAAAAAAGAATCCAACAGCACCCCCGAAAGCAGCCAGCGAAGGGTAGTAATGGAAAAAAACGAAAGTGTGGAGAGGGAAAAAAGTTGCTGGAAAACTAAAAGCATTATTCAAACAGTATAAAATATAGGGGACAATCTTTGAACCTATGCTTGAGGATCCATTCAAGATGCAAGGGAGATCAAAAGATATGGAACAGTATAAGTGGTCGGCGCTGCTGTTCAATAACCCAAGCATTATGAGTGGCTAAAAATTGTGCAGAACAACCTTTACTTGGATCTCCTAAGAGATGCAATCTCCCACTGATTGACCAACCAATATAATGCTGAACAATTTACAACTAGTGCACTGAAAAACCCAGACATCATTGTACCCATAGTATACATTAAATGAGAAAGAAAAGAAGCATTGTCCAATGATAGAAGAAAAATAAAAAAAAAACACTTGGAATTGGGCTTGAATGAAAGTGTGGAACGCGTGCGTAAGCAGGCGTTTGTGTGTAAGCATGATAGATGGTAGGCGTTAGGTGTCGTAACAAAAAAAAAAGAGGAAAAAAAAAGAAAAGAGACCGCAAAAAAAAAAAAAAAAAAAAAAAAAGAAAAAAGGAAAAAAAAGAGAAAGAGAAAAAAAAAAGGTATCAAAAAGAAGGAAAAAAAAATTCAGAACAAAAAGCAAAACAAAAAACAAAAAAGGCGGGGGAAAAAGTGGTGGAAAAAAAAAAAAGCTGAACAATTAAGCAGTGGGGGAAAAACAAGTGATATATATATATATATATAATGAAACAATAAATTCCAAGGATAAGTACCGAGCACCATTCCAGCAACTTACAGAGCAGCTAGGTGTTGCAATGACTGCAAGAAATATTGAATTATAAACAAAGCTTGCTCTTATATCTCAGATTATGTCCCGCTTTGGAGACTATAAGCTGGCTGAAGGTTCATTTTGAGAAGCATTTATTTTTTCCCCATTCACCCACTCAAGCGCATACTGTCAGTTAGGCAGAATCATCTACCACTGCAGATGCAGCTATGAAGGCTTACCCCCCCCCCCCCCCCCCCCCCCCCCCCTATTTCTATAATCTGAGACATAAGAGCAAGCTTTGTTATATATATATATATATATATATATATATATATATATATATATAATATATATATATATATATAAGGCAATTCTGTCTGTCTGTCTGTCTGTCTGTTTGTTCCTCCGCCGTGCCTAAACTGCTGGATGGATCTTCACCATATTTGGCATGCATCTTCACTTAACCGATAAAAAGGTCTTGACGGGGCCCCCGATTTTCAAAAAAGGGGTAAATAAAGAAACATTTCTACCCTTGCGCCAACAGGGATTCACGCTGAATGAAATTCTCACACACACATTTCTTCCCTTGCGCCAAAAGGGATTCACGCTGAATGAATTTGTCACACACACACACACACACGGGAGGACGAAGGGACAGTAGGGCGGGAAGGGGGGTAGAGAAATGGGAACGGGGGATGATGACTGACGGGAGAGGGACAACGGGACAGAAAGACAAAGGCGGACTGCAAGCTTACACAGTGAGACTGAAGAGGAATGACGTTGTCACACACAAATGATGTCTTGGAAAAAAAAAAAATCAATGACGTAATTACTTACGATGACGTATCAATGGAGCAGAAAGAGACAGAAGAGTGTCAAGACAGGCAGAGACACCACTCAATCTGTCTCTCTGCTATGTCTCTCTCTCTTTCTCTCTCTCTGTCTGTCTGTCTCTCTCTCTCTCTCTCTCTCTCTCTCAGTCAACGCGGGTAAGCTAGTGTACATACACACACACACACACACACACACACACACACACACACACACACACATATATATATATATATATATATATATATATATATATATATATATATATATATATATATATATATATATATATGTGTGTGTGTGTGTGTGTGTGTGTGTGCATATATACATATACATGCATACATGAACACATGCATACATACAAACAGACACACACACACACACACACACACACACACACACACACACACACACACACATGCACGCACACACACACTCGCACAGATGCCATTTTAAACTCACCCTACCATTCCCCTCCTGCTCCCTACCTTCGCTCTCTCCCCATCCCCTCTTCCACATCTGCCTCTTATCCATCCCCCATGCAGACAACACACAAGCGAGTGACAGATTCCCAATATCTGCAGAGCAGTTGTTCCATTAACGTAATTGAGAGACGACACGATTCACTGGATTATGTTCATGTTACGACGAAACTGACGAGAAACCCACCCTGTCACCATACCCCATCTTTCCCTACCCTCACCCCCTCCTCCCACTCTCTGCCTTAACATTGATCGACCTCGAACATTAACGCATTGCACTGTTCTTCTGTATACGTTCATTCATTCATTGTAAGTTCTGTCGTGTTTCCAATATACGAGAAACAAACTATCTGGATCAAACAATTGGTCATTCATATAATTATTTAGTGTCTCTCTTTTGTTCAGTCAGAAAGGTCAAACTCGGGTTGTTATTTTTCTTCGCTCATATCGTCGTTTTTTTTCCATTTAAAAACAAACAAGCAGATGTTGAAATTGTTCATTGATTTATTTGTTCGTTTGATTTGTTCATTCGCTTATCTTTTTACCAGAAACTGTGAAATCTCTCAGTGCGCAGTACATTTCAATGTCGCTTATGACTTTATCAAGCATCATCTTGCGTAAGATAAAGGCTTCAAATTAGTTGCAACTTTATCTTCCAGCTGAGACACCTTTTTCAAAACATCCTAAGCAACAAAACAATGCATACTATCTGTCCCTCTAGACGCCCAAAGCCTGGTAAAAACACGGCGAATGTTCGTGAAACCAGCGACGAAAAAAAAAACAACAAAACCCAAATCCCCAGGTTTTTCTCGAACAACATTTTGATGTCGGGTAACCAAACATGCTAACTTCACAGCCTAATGGAGCTCCTCACCGCATGATCCATTTTGGAATCATATCTGGTACAGAATCTGAAAAAGTAAATGGAGTTAAAGAAAAAAGATATTGAGAAACCACAACTGCCTTCCATTTTAAACTAATTGATCTTTTTGAGGGCACTTTTCACAAGATCTCTCTCTCTCTCTCTCTCTCTCTCTCTCTAGCTCTCTCTCTCTGTCCTCTCTCTCTCTCTCTCTCTCTCTCTGTGTGTGTGTGTGTGTGTGTGTGTGTGTGTGTGTGTGTGTGTGTGTGAATTCTCGAGCTGACAAGTTTAAAATCTCCCAAGTTTGCTTTTTATAAGAAAATGTCCTCTTCATGGGGTACAGTTTCCAAAAGTTAACCGTCCCCCATCCTCATCTTTCACTTCCTTATTAAATCAACATAAATCACAAAACCAGCCAATAACTTAAGCGTGACAAAAATGATACAGAAAAAAACATGATGTATGAAACAGAGTATGTCGCACAGAAATTAGGGGGACAGAGTAGGTGGAGCAGTTGCTTGTGGTTGAACAAAGAAAATGTTTTACAAATGCTGACATTGCTATCATATTCATTTCATTTTGATGTCTTAAGGGCATTCCATAGAACTTTCCTGGTTATTGTGTCAAAAGCCTTTTGAAAATCTGCAAAGGTGACGTACAAGTCTTTTTTTCATTTGTAAAATATTCATGTACTGTAACATACAAAGTAAATAATCATATTGTCGGTGGTTATATTTTTTTTTTTATTCCTCAAATCGGACTTTGGGTGTTAATAATTTGCATTATTCACTGCCTATTTTTGTCACACTGTGCACAATGTTAATGCAACTGAAGAAAGTAATAATACGACATCTCCTTGGCTGTGCAAAGTCTCACTTTTCCCCATGAAAATGATCTAATTGTAGATTTATCCCATTCCTTTGAAAAGAAAAAGTAAAAATGAAAAAAAAATGTATTCAAACATACTAACAGAAAGTGCATGTTTAGGTAACGTAATATTTTCATTTATAACTTTGTTCGGTACTAGAGCTCTTTCCGGCTTACCATGGTGGTATCTTGACTTCTGCCGGGGTCAGGTTACAATTGAGAACATTTATATCATCGTCTAAGTCACCAGTCTTAAAGTTCACAAGTTTATATACATCTGTTTCATTGTCAAATGTCATATCTTCCACCGAGCTCTTTAAATGGACGAGGTACGCTTCTCTAGAAACGTAATTTTATACCGATTGTTATTGTTTGAAAACACTTTATTTCTCTCCAAAAATCTTGCAAACCGTGGACAGATGCAAGATTATCATTCATTTTCCCTGCCATAAAATGCCTGTCGAAGACAACGCTCACTAAGCTCCTTGCTGACAAACAATAATTGCTTAGACCCTGAGTCAGCGGCCGATACTTGATCAGTGTTTCCTTATTATCTGTACACAGTCTGCAGGAGTAAAGTAAAGATACTGTAGTACCCATACATGAGAGAGAGAGAGAGAGAGAGAGAGAGAGAGAGAGAGTAAAAGCCTGGTAAGTAAGGGTTAATATATTTAATTAGAGCTTTTTCGTTGGTACGTCGAGAACACAGGAGAGAGAGAGAGAGAGAGAGAGAGAGAGAGAGAGAGAGAGAGAGAGAGAGAGAGAGAGAGAGAGAGAGAGAGGGAGGTTAGGATGTTGGGGGGAAGTGTAAGTGTAGCAACATATGACAGGGCTGGACAGGGCTGGAGTAATGGTCCTAATCTGTCCTGGGGTTGTAAGAGGGAAGAAATGGCCTCGTAAAAATCACGTCAAAGAACTTCTGTGTGTGTGTGTTTTTTTTCTCTCTGTCAGATTGTCTGTCTGTTTGATGTGACTGTCTGTCTGTCTGACTCCCGCTCTGTCTCTCCCTATTTGTCAACTGCCCCATCATCTTCTGTTCGCCCTTGTGGAAAATTACCTCGAAAAGATCAATTAGCTTAAAATGGATGACGGTCGCGCTTTCTCACTGACTTTCTTTTATTTTGATTATATTACTTTCCAGACTTCGAGACGGGTATGATTCCAAAATGGATCATGTAGCGAGAAGCCATTAGGCTCCGATGCTAGCATGGCTGGTTACCTGATATCAAATGGTGTCTGAGAAAAACCCGGGGATTTGGATTCGTCGTTTTGCTTTTTCGTTGCTAGTGTCACGAGCACTCTCCGGGTTTTTTAGCAGGCTTTGGGCGTCTAATGTGATCAGATAGCACGTCTTAGTTTGTTGCTTTAGGGTGTTTTGATAAAGGACATCTCAGATGGAAGATACAGCTGCCACGTATTTGCGTGTCATATTACCTTTTGCAACACTTATTAAGATGATGCTGAGTAGTCACAAACCGCTTTACAAATCGTAACACATGCTGAGAGATTTTACATTTCTAATAAAACGATGAGTGAATGAAGAAAACGAACAAATGAATGGCAATTATTTTACATTGCTCGTCCGAATGAAAGAACGACCGAATGAACGAAAAGACACATCAAACAAACGGATGACTAAATGCCGACCCAAGTGTATCATCTGATGAAAGAACGACAGAAGGTACAAATGAATACGTAAATGTATACAGAAGAACAGTGCAATGCATTGATGTTTGTCGTGTTGAGGGACTGAACAAAAAGGATGGATGAGGGTAGGACAAGATGGGGGATGGTGACGAGGTGGGGATTCTCGTTGGCTTGCCTGTAGCATATAAAAATGATTTAGTCAATCATTCATCCTTCAATTACGTTAATGGAACAACTGCTTTGCAGATATTGGAATCTGTCGCTTGTTTGTTGTCTGCATGAAGGATGGATAAGAGGCAGATGTGGGAGAGGGATGGGAAGAGGATCAGGGCGGGGAGCAGGAGAGGAATAGTTGGGGGAGTTTAAATGGTAACAGTACCAGCGTGTGTGTGTGTGTGTGTGTGTGCGTGTGCGTGTGTGTGTGCGTGCGTGCGTGCGTGCGTGCGTGCGTGTGTGTGTGTGTGTGTGTGTGTGTGTGTGTGTGTTTCTCTCTGTGTGTGTGTGTGTCTGTGTCTTTACGTGTGTGTGCACGTGTGCGCAGATAGAAATACGAGATATGGTGAGTGTACAAACACACGGTGTTTTTCAGGACAAATACAGAAGCAAGCACAGCTTACAACAAACGTTTCAAAATTTTGTAATTCTCAGCTAATAAAGATGTAGATCGAGATCAAAGATGGCGGTTTTGAGAGATAGGACGCAAAAGGAAAATTGGAGGAAAAACAAATGAAAAAATGGTGACAGTCAGCGCATGCAACCAGCCAATGATCACCCACCCACTTTCATGCGCCGGCAATGAAAACTAAACATGGTCTGAATGAGACGTGATTGACGTTTCGGTTATTTCCGGTTCCTCTTCCCCCAGTGAATATGGCGTCGTGTAAGATACAAAGATTGTGACTGGCTGCATCGTGTAAACTGGTATCTCTTGGTAGGACTGCCATTCTTTACATCATCTGCAATGATAAGTCCACACACTTCTTTATCCGGCAACCCTGGCCCTCCAAACCTCTCTCCACCCTCATCTCTCTCTCTCTCTCTCTCTCTCTCTCTCTCTCTCTCTCTCTCTCTCTCTCTCTCTCTCTCTCCAATGGGGGAAAGACAAAGACAGCAAACGAAATGATGAATGCTTTTCAATGAAGGGAAAATCAAAATAAGCAAAACAGGTGTTCATCTTTTTACACCCGGCCCTAAGTAACCTAAACAAATCCCCCCCCCCCCCCCCAAAAAAAAAAAAAAAAAATAACCCCCAAAAAAAAAAAAACAAAAAACAAAACAAAAAAAAAACCAAAACAGTACAACAAAATTTTTACAAGGGCAGAGCATCTGCAGACACAATGCAGAAATTCAACTATAGAAGTGAACAGTTACTACATAAATTAAGTTTCAGGCCCAATAACAAAAGAGAAACAAATGCTGAGAAAGCCCAAATACAAATGACAGACAGACAGAGAAGAAGAAGAAGAAGAAAAGAAGAAGAGGAAGAGGAAGAAGAAGAAGACAAAGAAGAAGAAGAAGAAGACAAAGAAGAAGAAGAGAAGAAGGAGGAAAAGGAGGGAGAGGAGGAGGAGAAGGAGATGGGGTGGTGGATAATAGCGAGAAAAAACCCGGGATCAGAGAGTCAAACCAAACAGACAGACTGACAGAGAGAAGACACATACACAGAGGTTCTGCTTTGAATTTGGCGTGATTTTTACCTGGCCATTTCTTCACTCTTACCACCCCCAGCACAAATTAGGACCATTACTCCAGCCCTGTCCAGCCCTGTCATATGTCGTTACTGTATCCTTTTCCAAAAACACCCTCCATCTCACAACCATCTCTGTCTGTCTGTCTGTCTCTCTGTGTCTCTGTCTCTCACGTCTCTCTGTCTCTCTGTCTCTCACGTCTCTCTCTTCTCTCCCTCTCTGTTCTTCTCTCTCTCTCTCTCTCTCTCTCTCTCTTCTCTCTCCTCTCTCTCCGCTCTCTCTCGCTCTCTCTCTCTCCCTCTCTCTCTCTCTCTCCTCTCTCTCTCTCTCTCTCTCTCTCTCAGTTGTTTGTGTCTAATGTGTTGTAATGAAGCTGAAGATGAACAGCACTTTACATTTTATTTTGCCCTGTGTGTGATCCAAGACGAAGTAAATACATTTTGTTTTCTTGACCTGTTTCGGAAAGACATAATTTAGAAGCGATTTTTTTACATCATGAAATGATGAGATCATAATATCGCTGGCAAATTTCATTGCAGAAGCAAACACCATGAGGAACAAAGAATCTCGTCTGACCAACATTAATTAAGAAAACAAAAATGAATTAACCAAAAACTGAAAATCATTTGGGGTGAAAAAAACCCCATAAACTGGAAGATAAACTTAATTGACGAGAAATTTAGTCTAGTGGTGAACGTGTACATCTAATAGAGGTATAGATGGATGTAGAGTTTGGCGTTTGTTATTGCTTTACCGTGGATGTTAATGATACCTCAAAACTGTTTGTCGTAAAATTAGTTCTTTGAATGCGCGCGCGTGTGTGCTGTGTGTGGTGTGTGTGCGTGCGTGTGTGTGTGTGTGTGTGTGTGCGTGCGTGCGTGTGTGTGTGTGTGTGTGTGTGTGTGTGTGTGTGTGTGTGTGTGGTGTGTGTGTGTGTGTGTGTGTGTGATATCACGAAACTATATTCATGGAGTAATAAATTCTTATTTTCTACTCGTCGTTACATGTTGTGATGAATTGTCCCCCTTGGCAATAGGGCTGTAAAAAGCTAATGCCAATAAAAATGTGTTAGTGTCAGTCTCAGTCTCTCTCTCTCTCTCTCTCTTCTCTCTCTCTCTCTCTCTCTCTCTCTCTCATGTATGGGGATACTACAGTGTCTCTACTGTCCTCCTTTAACCCCATTTCTTTTCAATGTTCCCCCTCAGCCTATGAACACGTGGTGAGGAGACACTGATGGAGTATCTGGGAGCTGACGCAGCGTCTGAACAGTTTATTGTTGGTCAGCAAGGACGGGAGTAGGGGGTGTCCTTGGAATGACCGTTTATTACTGTACCCTTTTCCACAACCAGCCGCCACCCCCGACCCCCCTCCCTCCCTCTCTCTCTCTCTCTCTCCTGTGTTCTCGTATGTACT
>JADBJO010037020.1:0-10224 GCA_016801955.1 Conus betulinus | reverse complement strand
CTTGGAAAGAAGTTTGGGGGGGGGGGGGGGGGGGCTGATCTGTGAAGCATTTATTTATTCATTTATTCACTTATTCATTTTTTTTTTTTAATTTCTTATTTGTTATTCAAATGATTTTCAATACCAAAGCAGGCGAAAACAGAATCTCTTCCATGAACATGATCCTTTAGTTTGTGCTCGATGCATTTACAAGCACGTTGGTTAACTCCCTGTGTGTTTCATGATTCTAACTTTGTAAGCCCATTATTTGTAAAATACAAGTCATCCAAACCTAAAATTAATTAACATAACAACTGAATCTATTAAAAACAATCTCTGACTTGCCATGTTATTATGCTGATTGGAATATTAGTAATTCGACCACAAAGGATCAAACTCTGAACAAAGCACGAGTGTTAGCAACTTGCAACTTGTGACAGAAGCACTGTCGATCATAGTACGAGTTTAAGCAGACCAGAGGACATGATCATAAACTAATGAAATTGACTGCTGTTATGGATGCTGTGTTTGCTTATAATATGGTTGAATATCACTTTTAATGTTGATACTTACCAATCGCTTCGAATAGCACCGAAACATGGTGTGCACCTCGCTGGTTGAACACTCCCGGCATTTTCACCACAGCCAATTTTGGGTAACCGGATGACTATTGCTCTTTTAAGGGGAAGCTGCGCCTCCCCATGACGTCAAAGAGAAAATTACCAGTCAAGTTAGAAAGAGTGAAAATAGTTCTTTCCAGTGGATATAAGCTTCGCATAGTTCGGTGCAATATTTGAGGTAGAAATTTTGCTTCAAAGTTTTCAGTAGAAATGTTTAAACACTTCCTATCATCAAAATTAACATAATTTATATCATATTGAAGGAAAAAAATACCAATGAATAAAAATTAACATAATTATATCATATTGAAGGAAAATAACCAAGGAATAACTCTGTGATATTTTTAAGTGTGTGTCCTTAATAGGGTGGCGAAGCTGAGATCATGAATTGACCTACCCATTTTTCCGACTGCCAAGTATCGGCAACGTGCGGCTGGTCAGCACCAATTACCAGTGTATTTTAAAAAATCATAAGAAAAGACTCACTCATTACGCATACAGACAATATACACCATTCATTAGAGAAATGTTTCATCTCTAATTAATAAGCAGTTACTTTCAAAACAATGCATACACAAACAACGGAGCATTTGCAATGTGAAAACCATGAAAACATGAGGATCAGAGCAGTCTGGGGTAGAGTTTTTGCCTTAGGCTGCAGGTACCTACTGTATCTGTCAAACATGAACAAGTGAAATCACAAGAGAAAACACGACTTGTTTCAACCTCTTAGGTCTTTCAGGCAAAATAAGCAACAATCAGGACAGCAAATCTGAAGAATGAGCGGTCACTTATCTCACTGAATTTGGTGTAGGATGGGCATTAAATCAACGCCCATCTTGTGCTGAATTCAATCAATGCCCATCTGGTGCTGAATTCAATCAATGCCCATCTTGTGCTGAATTCAGTCAGTACCCATCTTGTGCTGAATTCAATCAATGCCCATCTTGTGCCAAAATCAGTGAGATAAGTGATCGCTCATTCTTCATTTTTGTTGTCCTGAATGTTGTTTATCTTGCCTGAAGAAGACCTAAGAGGTCAAAACGTGCCGTGTTTTGTCTTGTGGTTGTACATGTTTGGCAGATACTGTACTTACATTTTTTTTTTTTTAAGATTTGTTTAGATCTCCACCTGCAGTCACCTCTTTGTCAACTACTTATGAAAATGGTGTGAAAAGAACAAAACTGCAAATCCAAATTGCATCACATTCTGTATTTTAAAAAAAGCTTTAAGCAGACTCTGTTCATGTGCTGTTTATAACTGGCCTCTTATTGTCTATGCCAGTCACAGGGTGAAAAAAATGAGGTCTGTCTCTGTGTTGTTCAAAAACTGATCACTCATTGTTTATACCTGGCTCAAGATGAAAAATGATGCTTTTTTTGTTTTGTTTTTAAGAGACTACATACTGTTGATGAATGTCACAAGGTGAAGAAAAAGGCATTA
Organism: Conus betulinus; assembly: GCA_016801955.1. Classification (NCBI taxonomy): domain Eukaryota; kingdom Metazoa; phylum Mollusca; class Gastropoda; order Neogastropoda; family Conidae; genus Conus; species Conus betulinus. The sequence goes on along the minus strand of JADBJO010037020.1, from coordinate 8,182 downwards.
AAAACTTTTTCAGATTGTTAGGAGGCACATAGTAAATGACATCTGCAAGAACTGAAGCAGACAGTTCAGAATTTCATGTTTCCACACACAAGCCATCCAAAATAACTTTCATGGAAATGAAATGGAGAGTCGCCCAATGGGTGGATAAGGATAGATAGGTGGTTTAAAAGGTCACAGATATCCAAGATTTTTTAATACATGACCAGTGCATTTTGGTGAGGAGACTTTAAAAAAAAAAAATTTTAAGTGTTGTTCAATTATTCAGCCATCTAGCTGTAAACCTGGCACATTATGGTTCCATGGCTTAGCTTATGTCGTGTATATGGCTTAGTCCCTGAGCTTCCAAATGCTACACTGTTGGCTTAGCATGGTATGATTTCGTTGACATTGTTACACTTCTGCATTTTGTGATGGAATGCTTTGCCAAAAAACAAAAACTAAAAAAAAGAAAAAAAAAAAAAAACAGCCGCCGTGGGCAAAGTGGTTAGCGTCGCGGACTCCCGGCTGGGAGGTCGTGGGTTCAAATCCATCAGAGTCATGTGGGTTTTTCTGCCCCGACGGGCTCCTACTCAGAGTTGAGTTTGCTACGGACTCAGTTGGGAAGACTGGGGACCACACAGTCGAGTTTCATCCACTTAATGGATGCGTTTCTGAGAGTGTTGCTCAAATTTCTTGACCAACACTGCAGGTGCCTGTATCTCTCGGGGCCTGGTTGATGCCGGGATATATTATGAAAGGAAGCGTAGAGTACAGCCCTGTCATGTAGTCTCAGACCGAAATGGAAATCCGTAGCATCATCTCAATCATCCTCATTCTCATGAATCAGCATTAAAAAAAGTCTCAGGTTCTGTGGCCCTCATGCCCTGCACTCATGGTGACCTCAGTTCGAGGTCCTCTCCACGTCTGTGGTCTTGGTTTGGTTCTGTCGGGGTCACCGGTATCGGCGAGTCCATGGGGGGCTGTCGTTGGACGGACGTGGTGGCGCCCTCCGGAGGGAGAGCTCACTCACGCCAGCTCTGCGACTAAGCAATTATTTGTCGTCAGTAGGGGACTTAGTAGGTGGTGTCCTGCGTATGTTAGATCAGAACAGGCGCCACTGAACACCACAGAAGTGACTTTGGCAGCAGTGCAGTGTCTCCTCCGGGGGGGTTGCCTCTTGACGACTGACATTGACTGCTCCCTCTGGATTGCTGGTGCCGGGGCTGCGGTGGGGCCGACTGGGCTGTGGCTGTGGACGGGGTTTCGGAATGAGCGGCGTGGGTGCACTGCCTCTGAGGTAGCCCAGAGGCTGGGACCCCCCCCAAAAAAAAGGGAAAAAAAAAAAAATCTTCACAGACTTACTGCCAACTTAAATAAACAGCCATTGTAGATCTGTAGGCAGCAGCCTTGTTTCATCAAAACATTGCCAAGTTCAGGAGCAATAAGAGAAAAGAGAAGACAAATCTGTAAGATAATCATGGTGTTGCTGGTTTATTGATTGGTTTTGTCATTGGCCATTTTGATTTATTTGTAGGTTAAGTCAAAACTACAGAAATAAAAGCAAAAAGCAAAGTGTGACTGAAAGCTATGAAGTCTGACTCATCGTATCGCGTACTAGTGCTACACTGGAATTTTGATGACGCTTTTGCTGTGATGAGACTGAAGGTGTTAGGTGTGTGTGGTGCTGCATAGCACACTTGTGTAGCTTGTTTCATTCCTTCAGTCTCTGTGATACAATGTTTAATGTTAGAGGCTGGGAATTTTGCTGCAGACATTTGCTGGGGGGGGGGGGGGGGGGGGGGGGGGGGTATTCAGTCCCGACCAACTCCTACCAGTAGTTTAGTGTTCTATGGGGTCATACCACACACTCAAATTTCATCTACTTAAAGGATGCATCAGTGAGATTGTGGCTGACACTTCATGACAAACACTGCAGGTGTGTGTATTTCCGGGGCTTGGTTGATGTTAAGATCTGTTGCTGTTTAGTTCAGTGTGTGTCGTTTATAGCCCAGCCAACCACACAGCTCATATCAAGGCTGTCAGTTCGCTTAAGATGGAAAAAAAGACAAGACTTAACAAGCAGAGCGAAAATCATAATTAAAATCTACAATTGTGAACAAAATGAAATAAAAAGCAAAAAACATGAACCACTGAACTCCATTGAGGTGACTCGGTAGTAACACAGTGTCTCCAGTTGTGTCAGCTCATGACTGATGCTGGGTGTTACCAGCAGACTGCAGTGCTGGAGCTGTGGTAGTAATACAGTGTCTCCTGTTATGTGTCAGCTCATAACTGATGTTGGGTGTTACCAGCAGACTGCAGTGCTGGAGCTGTGGCAGGATGAGCTGGGTGTATCTGTGGTATTGGGGAGTTGCAAAGAGTTGCATTGGAGTTATGTCACTGAAGAGCCTGGGATGACGAGACAGAAAAAGCAAACGAGGAAAAAAGAAAAGGAAATGAGAAAAGAACAAAAGGAAATAGGAACAAAATAATAGGGTATGGCATACTGTGTGGTGTGTGTGTGTGTGTGTGTGAGATTAAGTCAGGGTAAATGCAAAACCCTGCTGGTAAAGTTATTTTTGTTCACTGATTTTCTAATGGGCAAGTGGAAAGCAAGATTACTGTTTAGCTCAGCTCATATTCTTCTCATGCATGCAAGTATCAACTGTCAAACAGGTATATGTCCTGTGTTTGGAACAAACATGTTTTTTTAAGTCTGTCTTGAATGTTTCTTGATGTAATTCAGACAGATGGTCTGATGTTGAACCTGAGATGACAGCACAGGAGAGTGTGGAAAATGTGTAGTGGATACTGTGACAGATTGGCTGCCAGTCAGTGATTGCAGAAGTGGTGTTGCATGTTCAGACTTGGAGGATCTAGACTGGTTGAACAGCACTGTTTGGAAGTCTGTGGAGAAGGTATCCAGGAAGGCTGGCAAGAAGAGAGAGAGTTACATTATGTATTTCAGAGATGCAAAGGCATGTACACCAAAGTGTTGGTCACATTTGAAACAAGGGTGCCTGTGGATATGTCTGAAGCCTGAATTCAGGCAAGTTGATGTAGATTCAGGCAGACTACTGCTCGAAGAAAATAGTCTGTAAGATGAAGCCAGGCTTTAAAATAGATGTTGTGTATCTTTATATGGCCCAGTTGTCTCAGTTTTTTCAGGCAAGACTTCAGACCACACAATGCACTCATGTGTGAAGTTTGCGAAGACGTGAAACTAGATGTATTGGCATATCTACAAACGCAAAGAGACATGTTTATGGAAAAAATAGGACGTCTCAAAATTTATCTGTCAGTAACTAGCCACTTTATTTGTATTCATGCTGTCTCCACGTGTATGGGTTTTAGAGGATGCACATATGCATGTGTTGAGAAAGAAAATGTTCAGTTTGTTTCCTTTTTTTTTTCCAGGAAAAAGAGCCTTAATTAACCCTCTTGAATATGTTTCGCCAGTATCCGTCCGCTCTGTTTGTCTCCCCTGGTGTTCGTTACAGCCACAACTGGCCGCACGTGCTGCGGTTAGTTTCCCTCACACACTGCGACCTTGTTTTAAGTCAAGGCCGGCCAAAAGAAATGGCATTCCTGAGACGCGTCCAATGAAATCTTAGCAGTAGTATGGGGTGTGGGAAACAATTCATTCACAAGACTAGGGTTGTGAACTGACCGCATTCCATTGATTTCTAAAAAAAATATAAATACTAGGAGCAGTTTTGGGGCTAAAAATGCAAATGCAAGAGGATTAAACTATTTCACAAGTGAACTTGATGATGGTGTGGAAGAATGTTTGTGTGCTGTTGAAGTTGCCAACATTGTTGCTCATCGCAGTCTTTCTCACTGTTTTTCAGGCCATGTGATCAACATCCAGACAGGGGAATGGGTGAACAAAAGGAGTGTTCTGAGGGCTGGCATGGACTCCTTTTACCAATACCTCATCAAGGGCAGATGCTTTCATAGCAGTCCATATGCTGACACACCTCACCTTTGAAGCGCCATGGGTGCATGCCATTCATTTGATTCATGATTCAACATTTCATTGTCCATATTATTATGAAACTGATTTTTTTAAAATGGGAATATTTCATCAGCAGTGTAGCAGAAAGCAAAAAAATCAGTGAGAAGTGGACAGTAAAATGTTTTAAAACATTTAATTCAGACATAAGATATAAAACATAGTATATCATTTAAATATAGTAAAGAACTTATACAAGATAAAACTTGCAACACATTTAAAACCACAGTGAAAAAACTTCCTGCAAAGATGTGATAATTGCTGAGGTTCGTATGACATTTCGGCATGAGCATTACATGCAAACTGTATGGAGACCTTGTTCTGAGATGTTCCAACTAATGTAACTTCAATTTTTTTTTTTTTTTTTTTTTTTTTTTAGATGAGATCATATTTTTCATATGATCAATATTTTTTATGTAATCAAAATTAGATGTGGACTGTGATAAATACACTGTTGACATTGGAATACAGTATTCTAGAAAAGGCTTTTTTTTTTTCACTTTGACCATACCTTCTCTTAAAGGTTTGAATTTTAATCTTTAGTTTTTAATTTGCACTTGACATGGTGTCCCTGGCTGGCTAGGACTACTCCATGAATTGTGGCCATGGTCAGGGCGGCCTGTCTCAGCGGTGTTCTCTTCACCACTGCATGGCTTGGTGTCCATTTCTCTTCCTCTGTTGTTGGTTTATGTGCTGTGGCTCCATGGCCTAGCTGAATTAATGCAACTTTTATGAAGTACATTGTGCAGCTTTTAAGGATGCTAACTGTTTGGCAAAGCTGCCTGAGGAAGGATACTCTGACTCATGCTAGTTCCATGACTCTGCTATTACTGCTGTTGTAGGCCGCTGTGGCAGATGGATGAATTATCCCTTTTCCCCTTGAGAATTGGCTGAATTAGTAGCACTGAAAATCTACAGCTTTGCCAAAAAAGTATAGTCACCATGCCTCAATGAGAGAGTGTTCAGTCATCTGGGCTGCCCTCTCAGATAACCCTGTATGCTAGCTTTTTGTTTGCTGTCAGAGAGGTCGGCCTGCTTTGTGCACATGGCCTAAGCCCGCAGCGAACCATCTGGTTGTCAGGGTGTGTGGCAGACAGGCCGCAATGTGTGTGGCAGACAGCTCACAGCGAACCATGTGAGTCAGCTGTGTGTGCAAACAGCCCGCAGTGTGGTGTTCAGACAGCTCACTGCAACACCATGTGGTTGTCAGCTGTGGGTGGCAGACAGCTCACAGCGAACCATGTGGTTGTCAGTTGTGTGTGGCAGACAGCCCGCAGCGAACCCAATTGGTTGTCAGGTCATGTGCAGACAGCCCGCAGCGAAACCCATCTGGTAGTCAGTGTGTGTGGCAGACAGCCCGCAGCAAACCATCTGGTTGTCAAGCTGTGTGTGGCAGCCAGCCCGCAGCGGAAAACATGTGGTTTGTCAGCTTGTGTGTGGCAGGGACAGCCCACCAGTGTGTGTGGCAGACAGCTCACAGCGAAGCATCTGGTTGTCAGCTGTGTGTGGCAGACAGCCCGCAGTGTGTGTGGCAGACAGCGGCCAGTGTGTGGGGGTGCAGACAGCTCACAGCGAACAATCTGGGTTGTCAGTTGTGTGTGGCCAGACAGCCAGCAGCGAACCCTGTGGTTGTAAGCTGTGGTGGCAGACAGCCCTCAGTGAACCATCTGGTTATCAGTGTGTGTGGCAGTACAGCGAAATTGGTGTGCTGGTGTGGCAGACAGCAGCTGTGAAGGAGCGGCAGATAATCAGAGGAATTAGTAAGTTTGCCTTGCGCTAAGTAATGGGAAAGGCACGATGTGGTTTTCCACGAATACCAGTATTTGGGAGAGAAATGTTTGTGGGAAGCTGTCTTAGATGAATTTGCCGCCGGGGAATGTTTTTGCCCCTCTTCTCGGGAGCCCGGACAGTTTCTGTGGTTTCTGTGTGGGGGACCCCTGTTTCCGTTGTTCTTGAGCCGTGCCCACTTCTGTCATGGTTTTGCGTTTTTTTCTACGGGTCAGCGCAGCGCGGCTGCTCTGTCGTGTGACCGGACTGATGCTAGGATCGGGCTGAGCGGGTCTCCGAAGAGGAGGTTGGACTACGTACAGAGAGCAACAGCCTCGGATATCAGGAGCGTTTTCGACCTTATGGTCGGGAGAAGGCGTCGTTCGTTGGCTGTGCGTGTGAGTAGCGCTGTGTTGTCTCTGGGCGATGTCTGCTGCAGACATTTTCTGACGGGGCGTTGGGTTGCACTTGTCCGTCTTCTCTGTGCGCTCGTGGGTCGTCGTTTTGTCGCTCTCGAGGAGGCTTACGATGGTTGTTGTAGTGAACGTGTGTCTGCGACGCTTTTTAGGATCAGAGCGATGTGTGTCGCCGTCTTGCGTGACGACTGGGACTGGGCGCGGTTTTTTGTTAGATCCTTGTGTGTTCATTGTTCTTGGGGCGCCCGTGTTCAGTGCGCGGCCACGGCGGCGCCCCCCCCGAAAGACTTGGTCCTCGCGCGAGGCGCCAGACGCGGCGAACGGTAAGGAGAGAGCAGGCCCCTGCGTAGGCAAGTATGCCCCCAGCAATGAACCCTGGCCATTGCACACAGCATGTGCCTCCGGCAGGCGACGGGCGCGGGGCGGGCGGCTCACGCTTGATAAGCTGTGTGCAATATATAATAGAGGGCTGACAGAGTAGTGCCTAAGCGTTAGGCACGCGCGCAGTTTAGCGAACAGGGTAGGTCCACGAAGTGGCGACTTGCCCCGGCCGCCGCCTCCCCCGCCTCGCTCACGACGTGACCGTGGACAGATTACATAGTTGTGATCCTTAATCAGGGTGAGGGGACTAATTGAACTGTTGTTGATGCGTGTTAGTGTGTGTTTGGGGTGGATCATGTCTGAACCAAGAATCCGCCTTGGAATAGGTCATGTGTGTGAAAATGGAGAGGCTGCGTAGGCTATGCAAAGTGTGGTGGGCTCGTGCAACTTGGTTGTATGGGGTGAATCGGGTTTGTGGATTACCTCCGTTGGCTTAACGTTGTTCGAGTGTTGTTTGGAGAGGCCATTGCGACGGTCATACATTTGTCAGTTGTGAATGTCACACGTGAAGGCCCGCCCAAAAGCCCCCCACACTTTTTATTTAGTTACTGTGAGTTTCCATCCTATCGTGAAGTAGACACATGATAGTCATGCCATCTCTGTGTGCGCCCGTGACTCCCCCCGTTCTGCTTCCCCGTTGTCGCCTTATGACAACATCCAGTATTACTTCCACCCTTTCTGTTCGATGCAAAGATGTGGAAACAAAAGCATATAGGCCTATGATGCCTCCTTTACCCCTTTCTTGTCGTTTCTTCAGCAAGTTTCGCAAATCAAAGTGACTGTCTAGAGTCATGCGTCATCCCTGTGGTGAGCTGTGATCTTGCTTGATACAATACAAGGCTGAATTCTGTGGATTCCCTAGTCCCCCATCTCCTATGATTAGTTCCCGCCAATCCCTCCCTCTGAGAGGGCGGAGGATGTTACACATTGCGAAAAAGCTTGTTTTAATTGCACATGGTACATTTAGTCTTTGTTGAGATCAGGCACAAGATGAATTGCATGTCCTCTATAAAATGCATGGGTCACTACGTTTGTAGATATAATAGTGTATAGCGTCCCGTTGTCAAGGGGAAGTGTACCAGGAGATGCGGGATGCGCCAAATCTTTAGAGGACGCAAGAGGCTGGACCGAGAGCCGCTTTGTATGGGGTGCCACCTTCCGGATGGGGTCTAAGCGGTATAGAGGTAGGACAAGGTGGAAGTTTTCGCACCATCAGGGTCTAGTACCTGACTTTGTCTCAATGCGGCGCGCCAATTGCAGACCTTTCCGGTCGTCACACGCACACGAAGAATGTAAACAATAATAACCTTTTAAGTGTTCTTTCTGTGTATTTACCGTAACTCATCAGGGAGGCACAACTCACAAGAACTCGATGTGGCGTCCATGTCCGTCGATTTGGCGGACTCATAACATCGGTCCACGGGGCCCGACAAGAAAATTCACGTGGTAACTCAGCCCTTTCACCTGTTCATGTTGTATTTGTCTTACTTAGTCTTGTGACAAATGAGTGAAATAAGTCGTGGTTCGTGTCGTGGAATAAATCAGAGAAGTTCACAGGAAATTGGTCCACATTCTGAGGGCTCCATGTTCCAACTGCCAGATCCAACATAGCAACACTTGTTTG
>JADBJO010037019.1:0-10224 GCA_016801955.1 Conus betulinus | reverse complement strand
AGCACAGTCCTGGGTGGACTTCCATATTTACACCTCTGAATACAAATGTCTTCACCGAATATTCTAAGGTTAACTTACTGAATGTTTATTGCTCCTTTCCAGAAGGGCGGGCATTCATGAACAGGAAGCAGTGTACTGACTGATCAGTTTATCACCGAAAGTCATCATCATCATAATCATCAAAAGCAGCAGCAGCAGCACAACAGCAGCAGCAGCCAGCAGCAGCAGCAGCATTATCCATTCTGATCATAATATTATTATCACCATTTTCTCTGTCTCTGTCTATCTGTTTGTCTGTCTGTCTGTCTCTCATTTATTGGATCCGCTTTTCTCGCCCTGGGCACATTGTCTCCCGTCCCTATCTACTTGCGTCTTTCTTCACTCATCCTACCGTCACCTTCTCTCTCTCTCTCTCTCCCTCTCTCTCATCCTCCATCTCCTCCTCTCCTCCTCTCTCTCTCTCTCTCTCGTTCGTTTATGTCCCGGTGTTTCCTTTCGTCTGGTCTCCCTCTTTATTTCGCCCATTTCCTCTGCTCTTTTTATTGCCTTGTTTCTCGCTTTGCAGTATTAGCTCGACACGAGCCTTTTCGTCCGTACAGTTGAGACGAAAAAACGTTTGAACCTGTGCGGTCCGACCAGTCGTGTCGAACGGACGGAGTGCTTCACGATAGTTTTAAAACCTTTCGAGTTTGATCCCACATGCCGCTTCAAAGGACTGTACAATGAAATACGAAGCTTTTTCTCGAATATTTAGATTCTTATAATTTTTTTGAGTTGACATTCCAAAGCACATCATGGCCTTGGTACGATTCAATCAAATGTTTGGTCTCCGAATCGGACAGTCTGACCGCCTTGCTGGACGACGCCCATTTTTCCTTGTGCCCTGGGTGTTGGCTCAATGCTGAGCGTTTGATTGGTTGGAGGATACTAACTGTCCGTTTCGAATAGATCACGGTGTATCTCGAACGGTCGGGTTTAACTGGATGCCGAAGTCCGTTTTGAGATGTACGTTTACTATGACAGACGCTACGTTTGGGATCGGGTTCGACCGGTACTTCCGAAGCGTACGGGCTGGGTTGCTACGTGTGTGTCAGCCGCTCTCAATGAGGGGGAAAAAGTCTGTCTGTCTGTCTTCTGTCTCTCGTCTACTCTCTCTCTCCTAGAGTCTCCCATCTCTTCTGTCTCTGTGTGTCTCTGTTTTTCTGTCTTGTCTCTGTCACTCGTTCTATCTCTTTTGTCGCTCTTTCTCTTACTGTCTGTCTCCCTGCATGCCTGCCTGCCTGCCTCTGTGTGTTGTGTTTGTGGTGTGTGTGTGTGGTGTGATGTGTACGCGCGCGCGCGCCCCTACGTACAGAACATATAGACAAACGGCCCAACTCATTCCTCCCTTCTCCCTCCTGCCTTTCAAATCCACCCCGTCCCCCCTCCCCTCCCCCAACCTCCCCCCCCCCTTCACCGTCCATCCCTTCTCTTCCTCCGTCCCTTCGACGGAAACAAAGCGACGCCAGATAAAAAAGCACTCGCTATCACCTCGCCGTGCAGATGACAGTCGTTCAACAAGAGTCTCTACCCGCCTCCCACCTACAAGCAGTGTCGTTGACCCCTCGAACCCCGACCCCTCCCCCCCCATCCCCCTCCCCCCCTGCCTTACAGTTATACCGCGACCGACACAGGTGACTGATAACCGAGCGCCCCCCCCCCCACCCCCCCCCCAAACCAACAGCTCTGCACCTGTACCCGTGGTTGGTGACAGACTCTCTCTTGTTTAATTTATCAGCAACAACCAGGAACATTGGGCCACTAATCTTACCACCCGACATAATGGGATTGGGATTACACAAAAAAAAAAAAAAAAAAAAAAAAAAAGCAGAACGATATGTTGGCCGATTGGATAGTGGATAGCTTAGCATCTGGACCAGAAATGACGGTTGGAAAAAAAAAAGACGATAGCAAAATGGACACAGTCTGATATCTTATGTCAGGTTCTTTCTTTGATGAATGATTACGTCTTCGATTCAAGCACTTTAGATGTTTTGGGGTGGGGTGGGGGGGGTGGGGTAGAGGTTGGGTAGGTGATGGGTCGGAGGGGAGGGAGGGGGGGCGGAGGGACGGGGGGAGGTTTGTTGTTGTTTTTGTTTTGTTTTTGTGTTTGTTTGTTGTTTTTTTGTAGGACTAGGAGTCAGAAAGAGAAGCCATCTGCGATTTTTTATGCACCCCAGTTATGCACACAGCAGCGCGCAACTGTTCACACTGAAACCTGTATGGTAGGGCGATAGCTTTTCAACCACCCCCCCCCAAAACACAGCTGAGATCAGGCTTCTGCATGCGAGAAATGTAATCCCCACAAAGGAACTGGTAAGAGGAATAAAAGCCATGGTTATTCTGTGGTCAAGAAAAACTCTGGTTGGTCTGTCTGGCTGTCTGTCTGTTGTCTTCTGTGTCTGTTGCCTTCTGTCTGTCTGTTTGTCTGTCTGTCTCCCCCCTCCCCCCTCTCTCTCCCCTCTATCTCTCTCTTTCTCTCTATTTATCTGCCTTTCTATACGTGTCTGTCTCTCTCACTCTCGTCTATCCATCCCTTGGTCTGCCGGTCTGCCCTGTCTGTCTGTCTGTCGGTCTGTCTGTCTTCTCTCTCACACTGCGTCATGGAAGATGAGGTGTCTCTCCAAGGATACTAAACATCAGATACTACTTGATCATATCACCCATAAAGATGTACATCAAACATCAGAAAAGCTGGAAGGATCTAATGCCCTCTCCTGATATCAGTGTACACGGGAAACAGGACAGTTTAGTATGGGCCATGCAACGAGATCCAGTGTAATTGCCTAGAACGAGCCGCATCCACAGAACTGTCGAAGGATGGGGACGGAGGGTGGGAAGAGGGTGGGCGGGGGGTGGGGGGTGGGGGACAGGGGGGAAACGATCGATGACAATGCTAGTAGTGGACGGTGAGCACGTTTGCCAGAGACCCTGAAGCCTACTTGACATTCAATCAAACCTACAGACCTGGAAAAAAAAAAAAGTGACTTGAGGTCCTTAGAGTATATCCAAAACGGTTCCCCCCCAGTGACAGGTGAAGAACAATAAGATTGTTCGTTAGTGAACCGGTCGATCAAACGCCAATTCAGTCAGTCTTGGGGTTGAGGAAGAGATGGCATGATTTGTGGATACGCTGGTGGCTGATCAAGTCGGATGCGAGTGCACGAAATGTGCGGTGACAGCTTGGAAGGGAATGGGGAGACGTACTCTTGATTGCTGGCAGGGGATTTCACCTTGACTTGTCTCTTTTGTTGCGCTGTGGCTGTCCCCTTTCTTCACCATAAATTGACATTTTGTGGAGGATGAGTAGGTCATCATCGCTCCGCTTCATAGCAGTTTGTGCCCGATGTGTCAGGGTTAATGTTGAAGACTCTTATAAGGCTGTTTTTGAGGTGTCTTTGAAGCGTTTCTTCTGACCTTCATGGGGAACGCACTCCTTGTTGCAAGCTTCATCGTATAGAAGAGTCTCTCCGGTGCGCCGTATCATAGTAGTCTGGCACGCGCAGCTTATATGACAGCCCTTATAGATGACGCAGATCAAGAACTGGCGATAGGTGTGGAATGCTCTCCTCGGTCAATTAATAACTAGGAATGATGGATACTAATAAACAAAAATAATAATAAATACTAATAATAAGAAGAAGAATGATAGTAATAACAATAAGCAACAACGCCGTCACAAACCAACAAGAAACACAATAAACAATAACAATGATAAAAATGATAATGATAATAGTGGAGTAGAATAAGAAGAAGAAGAAGAAGAAGAAGAAAGAGGACGAAGGAAGAAAAGAAGAAGAAGAGGGGGAAAAGAGAGGAAGAGAAGAAGAAGAGAAGCGAACGAAAGAGGCAGGGGAGGAGAAGGAGAAAGGGGGGGAGGGGAGGGGGGGGAGGAGGAGGACGAGAAGACAGACGATTTTATTCGCTCTTTTGTACACTCTTTTCTTCTTCTACGCAGTAATAAGCAATAAAGCGTTTATGACAAGGTTATTTCGTGCGAGCGCAGCATTCGCTCTAGAGCGGAGTTAAACGCAACTTCCACAGGGGAAGTATAATGCTAATTATTCAGGCATGACTCCACAAATACTGACTGGACCCCCGAACAGTCAAACATCCAGACTTATGGACCACGAGGCACTGCAAAAGTGCATTTTAAGTTACAAATCTGTCGAACGAGAAAAAGATACAGACATCCACAAGTGTTGCCATGGCATTATAGACAGAAACCTTCTCACATGACACATCTGTTTGTGGATGATAGGTATGATGAAACCCTAGAATGTGTCCAGTTTCCAGTCTTCTTACTCCGATTCCACAATTTCACACTGGACTCTGGGTAGTGAGCCGGGGCGGGGCAGAAACATGTCCATAAGTAATTGCCCCTGATGGAATCGAATCACCCACTACCTCCCAGCTGGCTTGTCTCGACGACACGTACTACACCACCGGACATCGACAGCTGGAAACATAATTTATGATTTGCAGCTTCCTGGACGAAATCCTCTTTTCTTTTACACTAGTATTTTTTTTTTTGGTTCGCTAAGAGACTTATTCCTACAGCTGGCACGGCTTGGACGAACTCATGTAGCTTTCCCTCCCCCTTCTTCATTTCCCCCTCCCCACACACATTAAGAGTAGGATAGAGAAAAAGATAGATAGATGATAGATAGTAGATAGATAGATAGTAAATAGTCAGTCAGACAGACGATTGTGGATAAATGATGGAAAGAGTAAGATAGATAGATAGATACGTAGATAGATAGATAGGAGGAGACAGATCATGGATGCTAGGAAACCGGAATATACCAGCAGACAAATATAAAAAGTGAAGATGTTAAAAAAGCTGAAGTTTTTAATCTAATCTAATCTGGACGCTACCAATTTACCATTGGAAATCTATTTCATTTTTTTTGTAGTCCCAAAAATAGAGAGAAACTAAAATCAAAAACAAAAAAAAAAACAAACAAAAACAAACAAACAAAACAAACGACAAAAACAAAAAACAAAACAAACCAAAAAAAAAAAAGAAAAAGAAAAAAAAAAAGCCAATCTTAAGGCTCAGAACGGTCTGGGAAGAATTTTTTTTTTAAACCATGTACGACCCTTTCCTGTTTACTTTCCCACCACATATTCTACCAGAAAAAAACGGTTCCTCTGACTTGTGAACAGAAAATCCGCGAATTTCTCCACTCTATTCCATCTCTTCAAATGGGGGAAAAAAAATAAAAAATGGGATAGTTACTAACCTCACCCATACTATGACCCGCACGGCTCCTAACTGTGTGTGGGGCGCCTGACCAGGAAGCTGCGTTTCCGTGTCCGTGGATACTGATGAACGCCGTGACAAAGAGAACGCCTTCCATTAATTCGTTCCGATTCCATGTCCGCAAACGCTGAACACATGAGATAAAAACGAGGAGGACAGTTTAAGTCGAAAAGGAAGGGATGGAGCTGGAGAGAGCGTGACAAGAGAGGGCGAAGGGGGGTGGGGGTGGGGGGGTGGGGGGTGGGGGGTGGGGAGAGTGGGGGTGGGGTCAGATTGTGTGAGGGCCCTGTAAATGTAGTTTTAAAGGCGAAAGCAGGTTGTAATTACATGGTCTTGTACCCTGTTTTCCGAGAGGAAGTAGGAACCTTGCAGTGAGACGCTATGGAGCAGGATCGCGAGAGAAAGTTTTTCGGTTCCCGTTTGGGAAAGGTTATACAGTTAGTTAGTAAGGAACAGACACAAAATGTTCTGAGGAACGGACAAAGACGGCCAGACGCATGTCTGGTGAAATTTTAAGGAGTTTCCGTTTACGGTCATTCAGAAGAAGACTCAGACGTATGGGACTATGTGCGTTACAAACTCGTCTGCCAAGCGCAGAGGCCGCCAAGAGGGTTGGGGGGATGGAGGGGGATGGAGATGGGGCGGGGGGATGGGAGGGGGGGGGTGGGTGGGGGGGGGGGGGGGTGGGGGGAGGGGAATAGTAAACCAAAAAAGGATAAGGTTTCAAATCCCAAGGCCAAGTATCTATAGGGACACAGCGGATCGTCGGAGGATGATTGTGTCTCGGGGGCACGGCACAATGGAGGGCGGCCGGGCGCCCATCCCATTCAGCTGCCGTCAGCCTTCTCAGAACTGAATCACATATCGAGGGGGGGTGTGGACAAAGAGGGTTATACAGCCTCCCGCCCTTCCACCACCCCGCGCACACCCTCCTTTACTCTGGACCTCCTCTGGAGAGAGAGAGAGAGAGGAGAGGTGGCGGTCACTATGAGAGAAATCAGAGTGAGGAGAGCGAGGAGGATGAGGAGAGAGAGAGAGAGCATGTGTCGTCCGCAGAGAATAGCGTTTTTAAGAAAGGTGAAGGATACAAAATGCATGTCAATGAAACATGTAATAACAACAATGCTATTTCATGATGGTATGATGAATAATGAAAGATAATAATTGATACATATAAAATGATAATAACAATCATCATCATCATCATCATCATCATCATCGTCGTCGTCGTTGTCGTCGTCGTATCATCATCATCATCGTCGTCATCATCATCATCATCATCATCAATAGCATTTCTACAGCGCAATTTTAGTTTGAAACCACTCATAGCATTTTTCATACACCATTCAGGACCTTCATTCGCATGTAACAGCTGTTCTTACTACAGAGAATTATTGTGTACACACAATGTGAAAAAAAAAACCCAAACATTGTTCAGATACTCGGCTAAAAAAAAGATGCATTTTCAGCTGTGCCTTTGGAAACAGATAAGGTGGGCTGAGTTTGAAGGGTGGGAGGCAGTTGTTTTTCCAAACAGTTGCGGCGGGAAAAAAAAAAAAAACTGAAGGAACGTCTCTTCAGACGATTTTTTAAACTTCGCTTTTGGTATCTTCAGGAAGTTTTTTGACTAGGAGTAGCGAGCGTATGAGAGAGTATGAGTGCAGAGGTGCACGGGACAGAACGACGTGGTGGAAGCCGAGTCATGTCAATCAACATAAAACGGAAGGCGAGAGGAGTGCGCATCTTTGTGTGTACGAATAACGAATTTAAACTGGCAACAGATGGAAGTTTTCCCTATGCCTGTGGGTGTAGTGTGATCTCGGTTTTGTTTTTCTTTTAGATTTTAAATTTTTGTTTATTAACAATAAATGCGTGGCGACTGTGTTGAATTCGCTAGAGCGCTAGAAAGAGCACGCGAAAGAAGCAAATTGGTCTGCTGAGCAAGCATACGGTACTGAACCTACAATAACCAAGCCGAGAAGTAATTAGTGAATTGACACGAGTCTTGGCTGTCGTATCAATGGAAAAAACTATTTACGAATAGAGGCGATATGGCAGGAGTTCCAAGAATGACACGCGACAACCTGCACGCTGCTGATTGATCTGCATTGAGAGTGGTCTGGTCAAGTAGTGACTCTGGGGCGTCATTTGACTGTCGGTTTACAACTAAATTATTACCGCCAATGTTTACTAACCGCGCTGCCTGCCTGCTTGATTCGCCGAAATGAGTGTCCGACAAGTGTTATTTCTGTTTTGTCCGTGTGTGACGCATTAATCTTACTGCCGCGTTCATTCAGGAGAGAGCGCGATGGCCAGCGCCTAGCTCAATACTTGACCTAAACGTCACAAATTCTTCTGATTGTGTGTGTGGTGTGTGTGTGTGGGTGTGTGTGTGTGTGTGTGTGTGTTTGTTGGTTGTTTGTTTGTTGGAGGGTTTTTTTTATTGGAGGGGGGGGGGGGGCGGCCAAATATAATGCACACACACAAGACGAGGTGCTGAAATCTAATATCGGACACAGATTTAGATTAAATTAAATTTAAATTCTATATATATATTATTATATATATAATAGTATATATATCAAGGAATATTACTAAAACGCCCTACTAAAAAAATTCCTTAAAGTGCTCAACCCTTGGGGGCAACATCTGTTCTGTTAAAATAGTATGGTAAAAGGAAAGTTTTAAAATCAACAGATTGTTTCGAGCAGCGCGGGCTCTCCTCAGGATGGTTTTGGGTCGCCTACTGCGGGTGTTATAATGGCCTAGGATGGACTGTTTGTTGCACCGTGCGGATTGGCTGCACGTGTTTGTTCGGGTTTTTCGGGGTTTGTTTACAGTTCAGGGTTGCGTTTTGTGACAACGATTTCATGCAGGCTTGTTGCCTGCAGTTGTTTACTCTTTTCTACTTTAGTATTTAGGGTTGCTAAGTATGGTTGCATAGTATTAACCATTTTCTGTTGAACATAGGTTGCATCTTTTTTGAAATGTTATTGTATGGTGATGCCCTTTTTTTATGATTTTCCAGGATATGTTATAGTTTATTTTTTTGTCTTTAAGTCTCCAAATATATTTGCTCAGTCTGTTAGGGGTTTTGTATTTTACTTTGCGTTGAATGATGGTTTATGAGTTTGACTATTGGTTCTTGAATGATTTTCAGTGGATACCGATCGTATGTTTCTTTAGGTTCATATATCTGATGTCACAGTGGCTTGGTATATACAATTGTTATTTGCTGGTGTTATAGAGGAAATTGCTTGCTTAAAGGGGCACCTAGTTCATTTGTCCCCCCCCCCAGCTTTACAATTGAGGTATTTCCTTTGCCTTCAACCTTCTTTGCTGTGGCTGCTTTTCATTTCATGTTGTTGGATGCAAAACATCAATTATATTTGTAAGGTTCAGGCATTTGCCCGATGTAAGATTATGCTTGTTGTTTTGATGGCTGCTTCTTGTTTGATATTTGGACAATTTTGTGTTCTTATTGGAGCACCAGGATGGTACGTCCCAGAATTTTTAAAAAACTCTTTCCCTACGATTTGTTTTTACTCGCCATCATATGGAGGGTCTGAGTACCACTGTTTGATTTTCCTTTTCCTGCCCCCTTTTTTTGATGTTTGCCTTCATGTGTTATATGGGAGCTTGTAGTTGTAGATTTGTAGCTGTAACCAACTTTTTTGGGCAATGACCTCTTGCCGTATCTGCCTGCTGCGAGTTTGTTCGAAACTCTTTCATTATTGCTGACACGATTAGCCCCCATATATCTGGTGTATAGCAATCATGCGGTATGTGGCTTTTTAGTATAGATGGTGTGGGAGTGGTTCATTGCCTATTGAATGTTTAACCATCGCACAATGGGAGTGACGTGTCATTAGGTTTCTTGTATGCGTTTATTATATGTAGTTGTTGAGGTCAAGTCCGTTTATCGCTCTACAGTCAGTTCACTACCTTTTTGTTTGCTTCGCGATGGTTGATTTTGAACTATTTAACAGATTATGCGTTTTGGACAAATCTTGAATAGGTTCTTTTTTCTTGTTTTCGAGCGTTCTTGGATTGTTGTTTTCTAGCGCGAGGGGACGAGGACCCGCGCTCTGTGTATCAGATGCCGACTGTGCTTTCCGAGTTGTTTTTGGTATGTTGGATAGCCAATGAACAGTGCCGACCGATGGGTAGGACTTTCTACCCAGCATAGATGAAGAGCTACTCACTAAAGCCCTCTGCCATTTCGGCTAATAACACACAGACATAGCAGGCGGGTCAGGGTTCAGGAAATGGAAATCATTCTCTCACACCAAGAAAACTTTAGCTCCACAGCCAGAAATGACAATGAAACATAGTGGAGTCCAGGGACGGAGAGAAACAGAGCAGCAGAGAAGACAGACTCACCACATTTGATGTGCCCCATGGGAAGTATGACGGTTGCCGCTGCTGAAACATTGCGCGAACTGAGGCTCGGAAAAAACTCTGTTCATGGCTAATTTTCCAACCCATCCATATATTATATATATATATATACTATATATATATGATATATTATATATTTAGTATGTATTGTATGTATACAAAATGCTCTCTCTATCTCTCTACGACGACACACACTCTCTCTCTGTCTGTATATATTCTGTACTCGCTCATCTTTCCCTCTCCTATCTCTCCCTGCCTCTCTCTGGGGTGGTGGGGTGTGAGTGTGACTAAATAACAGACACTGATATGGACGGTGGGGCGAGTCCCGTCGGCGGAGAGTTCTACACAGAGATTCCTGCGGCCGAGAGATGGGGGGTCCGGCCGAACGGCGACAGTAGCTGGGGATTCAAGGCGCAACACAATCCAGCGAGGAGAACTTTCCGAGATCCGGTGGCGTCGATAAGTAAGACGGCGCTGCAATAGGAGAATCGTTGTCGCGACAGCGAGCGACAGAGTGA